>JAVYIG010004081.1:0-172583 GCA_035222895.1 Strongylocentrotus droebachiensis
TTTTATGTGCTTTGTTATTCTAAAGATTTTTTTATATTTTTGTATATAAGATCTTTTTAACAATTTTTCAGAGCTAAACTGTTGCCATGCAGTCTTCCCTGTTTGGCTCTCATGATAAAAATAGTAAATTAGTTTCAACATGGCCTGTATTGTTTTGAAGAAGATCCAGTTTATCATTTAAAGGTAAAGACTAGTAATGGTCATGCGATTGCATTGTGAAAGAAACGTTGTGGAATTGATCAGAAAAGGTTGATCATCTAGCATCTAGCATCTGCAAGGTTCTGGAATCATCAAAATGATAAGAAATTTGGCCCATTCTTCGTAAAGTTACAAGCACTATACACAGAAAGATGTATATGGGACTACCTATCTCTCTCACCAGACCATGAGAGAAATAAATTTACCAAATATATGAATTAGTAGGCGGTTTCCCGGCAAATTTTTATCATCATGTATTAGTCAAAACATATTCTTTCACATGATTGGTAATGAGAGCTTCCATTTCATTTTTTGAAATTGGGGCGTTGCCAATACTGGTCTTTACCTTTAACAAATGAGTAAGCTGGACTCACATTGCATAAACTGAATAGCTCAAACATTTTATTTTCTTTTAAAGTAGAAAAGGCAGGATAGTGTGTTGAATTAGATCTATATACAGTGAAACCTGCTTTGGTGACCACCTGTCTACAAAGAGCACATTTTGTTGATCCCTTGAAAAGGGTTTCTCATTGAAACATGTTCAAAAGGAACCTGTATTCAAAGACCACCTGTCTACAATCAGTATTAATAGCATGGACAAGTTTGACACATATTTAAAGTCTGATTGTACATGACAGCATGTTTTAGTATGTTTTTTTGTTTGTTCGTTCTGTTCTTTTGATCTTGTTTCTTCTTTTCCTGTATGTGTGTGTTTTAGGGGTAGGCTTTCATATAAGGAATCCCTCCTTTCTGCCTACCCCAAATGCTCTCATAAATTGCCATTGTTATTTGTTATCACTATCTTGTTTTTTTATCATTCCATTCTGTATTTGTATGTTTTAAATATGGTTATGAAGAGTGTTGAATAAACTTTGAATTGAATTTAATATAAAGACCACTTTGACTGTATTTATATATATATATATATATTTTTATTTTTTTGCTGGTGATCATTGTTCAGGCAATCCCAACTGCAGTGATGATCTGGAAGGCTGCACACCTGTTCACTACGCTGCCAGAGAGGGCCACACGGATTGTCTCCGGGCTCTTATCAAAGTAGGAGGGCGCTATGATGTAGAGAACAACGGGGGCAAGTCGCCACTCGACGAGGCTGCAGAAGAATGCCGGGTGATTTTGGATAAAGAAAGTAAGGTCTATTTTCTGGTCTGTTGGTTCTTTGAAAATGAATAGACCAGTTCACTGTTAGCCAAATGACCCTGAATATCCACAGATCTTTAAAACATGAAGAGGTCTCACTTTGTAAATTTTAAAATAATCACTCCTACAGTGATGGAGGTGCTACATAAACAGCCTTTGTTTCCGCTTTTCAAAGTATACTTCCACCTGTGTATCATGGAGTGCACTGCTTGTGCATAAATGAATATTGATTACATAACTGTCATGAGCACGTATCCAGTATTTTGTCTCTGTGTATTTCACAATTTGTTCTGCAATGACCTTTAACCGCTCATGCTCTGACTGCAACCGTGAACTGGCTTATTGAAGTGTGTGCCTTTTGTGCACTTGTAAGCTTTCATCAAGAAATAATGATTTTAATGACACTGGTTAGATTTATAAACGTTCAGGAAATATCATGTGTGATGCACAATGGTTATCATTGTAAGCTGAATCATTGAATGATCCATCATCCATACTCTTTTTGTGACCTTGAAGTGTCGAAAAGTGAAAATCTTATTAAACGATTCAGTATAATATTTTGAAGAAATTGTTAAAGGAAATAGAATATGACATTTTCGACTGTGAATTGTGCAAATTTCAGTCTTGCACTTGTTGTTAATAATCTGTGTGACTTTGAAGCGTCAAAAAGTGAAAATCTGATTAAACATTAACCGTATTTGCCGGCGATAAGGCCGCATAGGCCGCACCCCCGATTTTGACATTAAAAAAAAAAAAAAAAATTGTCGGAGGCGGGATTCGAACTCACCCGAGCAAATGTAGAATGCGACTCAAATCACCGCCTTGGACCGCTTGGCTATCCCGACCCTGATGCTTTTTCAAGCAGCTTTTTCCTGTGTAGGCCTATTGGCATTGCACCATAGCTAATTTGCTCGCGCGATCTGAGGATTGAGGTTGTTTTAGCTATGGCAAAAACTTAAATCTAGATCTACCAGGAGAGTTTGGTTGGTAAGTTATGAATTTTATTTACGAGATTGACAAAACGTTGCCCTTCATTTGAAAAATATAACACATAATTGTCGGTAAGACATGTGTTATTCTAGACAGTTATTCTCGAAATGTCCATCACCTTTCGTTGTTGTCCCATATGTACAAATTTGTGCTGCTTTTCATGGTTTTGACTTGCATTTAACAAAAAAATTTTACTCTTTCGCCGCAAAGGCCGCACCCCAACTTTTGATATTTTCTCTTCCAAAAATACTGCGGCCTTTACGCCAGCAAATACGTTAGTACAATATTTTGAAGAAATTGTTAGAGGAATAGAATTTGACATTTTCGACTTTGCAATCCATGGGAACTCAGTGTTATAGTGCTCTGGTTCATGAACCAGAGCATTATAACACTGAGTTCCCATAGGACATATATTTATTCAGATGGTCATATCTCAGCCAATACTTAACATATTCAATTGGTTTTTCAACATTCTGACATTTTTTTGATGCTCTTTGGAAAATGAAGAAAAAATTGAGTAATTCTAAAAATAGAGAAATTCTAAAAATATATTTTTATGATGTCACAGCTTCATTACTCTATGGTGTTCTCAGAAGTTGCAATGTGCAAATTTCAGTCTTGCACATTGCTAATAATCTGATTAGCTTTTAACAATAAACAGTTACAATTTTGTTACAGCTAGAAGAAGTACATGTATATTTGGCTATGGTGTTCTCAGAAGCTCATCTGCATCACATTCTTTTGTTTTGATAGAAACAAGAAGCTTCCTGAACATGACGCTGGATGCAGCTCGTATCACCGTCTCCAATAAGAAACCAGCTGGGTCGGAGGGTCAAAGGTCAGAGGTCGTGACCTCTAAGGATGCAGGAGGCAACACCTATGAAGCTGGTGGGAGGATCGCATCCCCGAGAGCTTGGGATTCTATCAAGGTCTTGGAGACCAGGAAATCATCAGGAAAAAAGTCTAGTGAGTTATTACAGTCAAACCTGCTTTAGTGACCACCTGTCTACAAAGACCATATTTTATATTCCCTTGAAAATGGTTTCTTATTGAAACATGTGCTAAAGGAACCTGTACATAAAGACCACTTTTCTTGTCTCCCTTGGGTGGTCTTTATAGAAAGGTTTCACTGTATTACAATAGTTGCTATATATCATGATGCCTGCCATTTATAATCATTCTTCTTCATTAAATTATTATTTCTGGAACTGGTTGACAATAAATAACATCTGAGCCCTGTCCATAAAACTTGTTATCAATAACAAATGCTACAATCCTATGACAAACTTACTCTCAGTCAATGTAATTTAGCGAATTCAGTAGGTGATAACTCTTATTGTAACTTGTTATTGATAACAAAGTTTATAGAAACAGGACTGGTCAGTTACTGGTTACCTTCAAAGCATTATCCTTATGACAGAATGGTGGAACACATGATTCCACAAATAGCTGACAATTAATAAATGATCAACTAACGATGAGCTTGTCATATTGCCAGAATTCTCTGTGTTGACATGAGAAATGTCTTGTCTCAACAACCATTGTTAACAGATCCATAATTTATAGAGATGCTGCAATATATGCTGATTACAGAATTCCTTGCATCAACAAATCTTGAGCTGTAAATGTAGAAATGGTTAAACTTTCTAGTTAAATAGTAATACTGCACATTTTCTAGATATTCAAAGTTTTGCCCATGACCTCTTGACATATTAAATGGCGTCTACAAGCATGCCTTCTTTTGTGATGATTAAAAAAGACGGAAGAACTCTTTACAATGTGAGTACTGAGTAAAGCAAGTAAATGTGTCATGTTTTGTCTTCTTTTATTTTTCAGTGACGGGAACTTTGCAGCTGTCCTTTGAATACAACTCTAAAGCCAAGACATTCAAGATTAGGGTCTGGTCCCTTCAAGATGTTCTTCTACCTCCAGGTAAGGCATATTCCAATCCAATCCGAATGGTATCCGTCACAGAATACTCCCCAGGGAGTGGAGCATGTGCATTATCATGTTCAGTGGCTGCTGGGCTCACGATCAATTGGGCAAAAGAATTTCCGTTTCGGTTTAATAAAATTTGGAGTGGACTATTATTATTATTATTATATTGACTGCTGTGAGAGGCGTAGCTGTTTCTGTAGGCTCAAGGGGACGTTACATCCTGCTATGACCCTGAGGCTCTGCGGCAGGAGATGTGGCTTCACCAAGGAATTTTTTGTGCATGCCTTTTCATGCCCAACCACCTTTTGTATTGTCCATGTATGTCACATATTATACAATTTTATAAAGTAATGAAAGAGTATTAATGATTTCATACACAATTAGTAGAGTTTTCTTTTTCTTTGTTTATTTTCATCCAGCCGAGTTCTCCAACCTCTCAAGGATCTACATCCGAGGTCATCTTCTACCAGACAAGAAGGGCGAATCCAAACGCAAGACGGACGAGATCAGAATCGACGACCCGACCAAGATGATGAACAGTCTGGTGACCCTCAAGCGCAAGGGGGCGCGCGACAGCTTCAAGGCCGTGTTCCTTCCGTCGACGTTCAAGTTCAGCAAGGCTCTTGAGTACCAGAAGGTCACCCAGGAGATGGTCGACTCCAAGACTGTTCACGTGGCTGTCTGCGTCAGGCAGCGGTACAGCACCAAGACCATCCCGGTAGCGATCATCCAACTGCCCATGAAGGATGCGGTTCGGAAGCTCCTCAAGGAGAAGTACCAGCTCCACTCCTGCATCAATTACTCCATGCCTACCAACATCCATGCGTACAACCCGCACGACATCGTGGTGATATCCGAAGGCATGTACAGCAATATGACCACTAGTCACCCCACCCTTAGGACTAAATCTAGGCATAGCCTAGGTGTCGAGGAGAATGATGCTCGTGCAAGTAGTGATATCAATCTTCAAGCAGTTCGTAGCCACTCGTTTGAAAGTGTGCCGTCCGCAACGGTGGACATGGACCCTGTGCAGCAGGAGACTGCTCTAGATGATCTCTTAGAGGTGTCCATTGGACACGACGATCCTGGGGATGTCAAAGCAAGCAGAAAGGTCGCAGTGGTAGAAGTACATGAGCTACCCAGCAGACTCCCTTCAACACCCCTACCGGGTATCATAGATGATGGTGATTTAACGGATGTCAGCGTTATTTCGTCATCCCGGCAGAGTCCAGATAGCGCCACCATCGACATGGAGGGTCTCGAGACGATTAACCTTGACGGGGAACCTGCGCAAGCATTATCAACACCGGTGAAAAGTCGACATGCTAGAAGAATCAAGCATGGCTTTGAGAATCCTCATGTAACAATCGTAGATGACGGTTACGATGACGAAGATTTTGAAGTGTCGATTGATAAGATGGACCGTGGGAAATGGACAAGAGACAAAGATGTGATTATTGACATAGGAGTTGGTGATCATGGTGATGACAAGAGGAAAGGGATCAAGGGACACCTCTTTAAGAAGAGGGATAAGCACAAGAAGAAAGCAAAGGGGGATGGATTAGATAATCCAGGCTATGTAGTTGACATGAGAACAGGAAAGAAGAGTTTGCTGGGGGATTTCGGCCACAGTGATGGTCGACATGGGACCGGCGACCTGGAAATGCTTGAAATACTGTCTGATGAGGAAGCAGATTTGAGAATTTCTAGTAAGAAAAAAGATCAAAATTCTGGAAAAGGGGCTAGAGGAACTTCAGGACATGGCAACCACCAGCAGCAGGAGACGGTAATAGATGTAGGATCATCATCAAATATGCCTGAAAAAGGAAGAAGAACTAAGTCATATGATGTAAGAAGTGCGATGAGAAAGGAAGACATTGTGGTATCCAACACAAGAAAGAAGCTTCCCGAGAATAGACCGAAAATAAAAGATATCGGAAAGACAGAAGAAGCAAAATTTGAGACAGAAACTCTTCCTCGTGAGATGAACAGTCCCATACCTGTCATTCGCGTGGAGTGTGTGGACGAGGTTGAAAGGTCGCTATCACCCGGAAGTAGATCACCACGATTGCCCCGTTCACCCCGCCAAGCCCGGAGAGTTGGTCCCGTCGCAAACGTGTCTGCTTCGGGACGTAATTCCACCCAGCAAGAGTTCCCTCCCCCCGTTACCCACGGAATGCCTCACACAGACTTGACTGGTATACGAAATGAACCTTGTGCGGGTCCAAAGCACACGAAGCAGAGGCACAGTCCTGTGGATGTTAAATTCATCTCTGAAATCAATGATGATGTCGTTGGTAGTCCTAAACTCGGGAAGGCTCGGTCTCAAGAGAGGGCCGCCAAAAGCAGGAGTAAGTCGCCGGGGCGGAGACACAAGAAGGGCCAGCAGCAGGGTGAGGCGGAGATCGAGATGCGGACGCTGTGGAACAACGAGGAGTGGCATCAGAAGCTCGCCACGCCCAAGTTCAAACTCCAAATGTTCCAGCGCACCAGCGATGACCCGCACCCTTCCTCTCCCCTTCTCAACGGGTGCCGTAGTGGCGACCCGGCGCGAGGGGTCGTCCACAATCCAGTGTTTGTCCCTGAGACCCCTCCGACTCAAACGGACATGGACACCCCTTCTAGGGAAAAGAATGGTGCCAAGGTAAAGCGTAGGTTGCATAATAATATTGCAGAACCTACCAACCCTGAAGTTGATGGGAGGGTAGAAATAGAAGGCAGCCAAAGTATAACAAAAATTAGCCAAAGCTGGCTATAGGAAACATACTCGGGTCTTTTACTCTCTTTGTTCTTTTTATTAACAGAATTAGATGTGTGCTGTAGTAGTTTTTAGATCATTATTTCATCATTTTAGAACATCATTGTAGAACATTATTTGTATAACTTATTCTTTGGTTACAAACTGTTAAGTTATCTAAGTAGTACTACCGGCGAGGGGTCGTCCACAATCCAGTGTTTGTCCCTGAGACCCCTCCGACTCAAACGGACATGGACACCCCTTCTAGGGAAAAGAATGGTGCCAAGGTAAAGCGTAGGTTGCATAATAATATTGCAGAACCTACCAACCCTGAAGTTGATGGGAGGGTAGAAATAGAAGGCAGCCAAAGTATAACAAAAATTAGCCAAAGCTGGCTATAGGAAACATACTCGGGTCTTTTAGGCATGAGATATTTATTATTGCTGTCGTTCCGATGCAGGATCCTGCATGGAACGATCGGCGCCGATTTGGTACGCGCACTTTGCCTGACTGCAGTCTCCAAATTTAATTATCAAATTGAAATCGTCGCGACGCAAGAGGACGAATTTGGTACGCGCACTTTGCCTGACTGCAGTCTCCAAATTTAATTATTAGTTTGAAATCATCGCGACGCAGGAGGACGAATTTCAGTGCGCACATGCACAGCAATCATAAAAGGATGCGCTAGCTGAAGACACAGCGCGGCCGCTACGTAGCTAGCCACGTTGGCTATCTCCGCGCATGGTATAGGCGCAAGCCAAATGGAGTGAGCGAGCTAGCTAACGTTGGAATTGCAGAGCAATGTGATTGAGATTATTCCTGATTAGTTTTAATTACAAGCTATAGATCGATGGGTTTTACAATAGTGAAGTTTATTTGCTCACAATTTAATTTCAAGCTATAGATTGCTTGGGTTTTTATCAACACATTCCATGATAAATCTAACCTCATTTCTGTCCACGACCTCGTGTAAAAAAGACGTATCGGCACGTAAATCTTGACCCATTAAAAATTAAACCTTTTCTTTATGTTTGGCTGAGAGGTATATTGCGCAATTCTGAACTGGAGTTCTATTTTGAGATTTGAATGCGAGGAGACAAAATGCCGCCCATTTGAACCCTTGAACTTTGTTTGAACAAAGGCCGCGCCCTGCGCGCAATTCCTTGGGTGTTGATAAACAAACATGAGGAAAGATGGAGACAAGAGAGAGGGAGAGGAAGGGGTACACTTGGAAGATGGAGGGAGGGAGAGAGCGAGAGAATAGATTGATGGGGAAATTAAGTCTACGAGAGTCAAAATTGGGATAGATGTGAAAATCAATTGTTAATAAAGACGATAAAGTATCAAGTTATTTATTTAATACCCATGATTCTTTTTATAAAATTCTAATCGTAATAATGCGAAACTAATCTTGTCTAGTGTTCCTATTATATAGACAGTCATTTCGAGCTCCTCGATCTATTCGCGGTGTAGGCCTATTTTGTTGCTTGTTTGTGTGGTTGTGATGTGCCTGTTTGAATTAGGCCCTACTTGTCATGTCATGTCGGTTATTTTTTTCGAAAATTGAAGCAATGATACAAAATTTTGATTATAAAATTCAGCAATTTTATTAAAAATTGTTATGATCGATATGACTGAGGAGTCTTAAGTTCGCAATGCTAAGATCACGATACCAGTCATGACTCATAATAGCGAATAATATCTCAGTGGTGATTTTAGAATTAAATCCCTTTTCTGCAGTATTTTAATGAATAGTCAAATATGGATCTCTGTTTAGTGACAATAAATATTCATTAAATTATTAGACAAAGAAAACGATTCGTTGTACCGTTCTCGACTATTAATGGTTATCTGAATTCAGTCCCCCCCCCCCCCCTCCCCTCCAGCCGCAGCGTGGAAGCTTTGACATTTCATTAAATTACTAGAGAAAGAAGACGATTCGTTGTACCGTTCTCGATTATTAATCCTTGTCTGATTTCAGTTCCCCCCCCCCCCCTCCAGTGCGAAGCGTGGAAGCTTTGACATGTCATTAAATTATTAGAGAAAGAACTTGATTCGTTGTACCGTTCTTGACTCTTAATCCTTGTCTGAATTTAGTCCCCCCCCCCCCCGTCCCATGCGGAAGCTTTGACATTTCATTAAATTTTTAGAAAAAGAAGACGATTCGTAGTACCGTTCTTGACTCTTAATCCTTGTCTGAATTCAGCGGAAGCTTTGACGCCATTAAATTACTAGAGAAAGAAGACGATTCGTTGTACCGTTCTCGACTATTAATCCTTGTCTGATTTCAGTTCCCCCCCCCCTTCCAGTGCGAAGCGTGGAAGCTTTGACATGTCATTAACTTATTAGAGAAAGAACTCGATTCGTTGTACCGTTCTCGATTATTAATCCTTGTCTGAATTCATCCCCCCCCCCCCCGTTCCGTGCGGAAGATTTGACGTTTCATTAAATTACTAGAGAAAGAAGACGATTCGTTGTACCGTTCTCGACTATTAATCCTTGTCTGATTTCAGTTCCCCCCCTCCAATGCGAAGCGTAGAAGCTTTGACATGTCATTAAATTATTAGAGAAAGAACTCGATTCGTTGTACCGTTCTCGATTATTAATCCTTGTCTGAGTTCAGCCCCCCCCCCCCCCGTCCCGTGCGGAAGCTTTGACATTTCATGAAATTATTAGAGAAAGAAGACGATCTTGACTCTTAATCCTTGTCTGAATTCAGTCCACCCCCCGTCCCGCGCGGAAGATATGACATTTCCTTCAATAAATTATTAGAGAAAGAAGACGATCTTGACTCTTAATCCTTGTCTAAATTCAGTCCCCCCCCCCCCCTCTCGTCCCGTGCGGAAGCTTTGACATTTCATTAAATTACTAGAGAAAGAAGACAATTCGTTGTACCAATCTTGACTCTTGATCCTTGTCTGAATTCAGTCCACCCCCCCCCCCGTCCCGCGCGGAAGATATGACATTTCCTTAAATTATTAGAGAAAAAAGACGATTTCTCGACTATTAATGCTTATCTAAATTCAGCCCCCCCCCCCCTCTCGTCCCGTGCGGAAGCTTTGACATTTCATTAAATTAATAGAGAAAGAAGACAATTCGTTGTACCGTTCTTGACTATAAATGCTTATCTAAATTCAGTCCCCCCCTCCCCTCCAGCGCGAAGCGTGGAAGCTTTGACATTTCATTAAATTACTATCGAAAGAAGACGATTCGTTGTACCGTTCTCGATTATTAATCCTTGTCTGAATTCAGTCCCCCCTCCCCTCCAGCGCGAAGCGTGGAAGCTTTGACATTTCATTAAATTATTATCGAAAGAAGACGATTCGTTGTATACCGTTCTCGATTATTAATCCTTGTCTGAATTCAGTTCCCCCCCCCCTCCAGGGCGAAGCGTGGAAGCTTTGACATTTCATTAAATTATTAGAGAAAGACGACGATTCGTTGTAACATTTTAGACTCTTAATCCTTGTCTGAATTTAGTCCCCCCCCCCCCCCCCGTCCCATGCGGAAGCTTTGACATTTCATTAAATTTTTAGAGAAAGAAGACGATTCGTAGTACCGTTCTTGACTCTTAATCCTTGTCTGAATTCAGCCCCCCCCCCCCCCGTTCCGTGCGGAAGCTTTGACGCCATTAAATTACTAGAGAAAGAAGACGATTCGTTGTACCGTTCTTGACTATTAATCCTTGTCTGATTTCAGTTCCCCCCCCTTCCAGTGCGAAGCGTGGAAGCTTTGACATGTCATTAAATTATTAGAGAAAGAAGACGATTCGTTGTATACCGTTCTCGATTATTAATCCTTGTCTGAATGTAATCCCCCCCCCCCCGTCCCGTGCGGAAGCTTTGACATTTCATTAAATTATTAGAGAAAGAAGACTATTCGTAGTACCGTTCTTGACTCTTAATCCTTGTCTGAATTCAGCCCCAACCCCCCCCCCCCGTCCCGTGCGGAAGCTTTGACATTTCATTAAATTACTAGAGAAAGAAGACGATTCGTTGTATACCGTTCTTGACTCTTAATCCTTGTCTGAATTCAGTCCCCCCCCCCCCGTCCCGCGCGGAAGCTATGACATCTTCTTAAATTATTAGAGAAAGAAGACGATTTCTCGACTATTAATGCTTATTTAAATTCAGTCCCCCCCCCCCTCCAAGGCGGAAATATGGCATTCCATTAAATTATTTTTTAAAAAGGCGATTCGTTGTACCGTTCTCGACTATTAATGCTTATCTAAATTCAGCCCCCCCCCCCCCTCCAGCGCAAAGCGTGGAAGCTTTGACATTTCATTAAATTACTAGAGAAAGAAGACGATTCATGGTTCTCGATTATTAATCCTTGTCTAAATTCAGTTCCCCCAGCTCGGAAGCGTTAACATTAAATTATTAGAGAAAGAAGACGATTCGTAATCCTTGTCTGAATTCAGTACCCCCCCCCCCTCCCGCGCGGAAGCTTTGACATTTCATTAAATTATTAGAGAAAGACGACGATTCGTTGTAACATTTTAGACTCTTAATCCTTGTCTGAATTCAGTACCCCCCCCCCCCTCCCGCACGGAAGCTTTGACATTTCAATACATTATAAGAGAAAGAAGACGATTCGTTGTACCATTCTCGACTATTAATCCTTGTCTGAATTCAGTTCCCCTCCTCTCCCCCCCCCCCCCCCAACCCCACCCGATCGCAAAAAAGTCTCTATATTCGACAAGAAATCATGGCCTATCGGAATGGCCAACAGACTCTTGGGTGTAATTCCTTGTTTATTAGATGAACTAGTTGTAGACGAAATGATAGTAATTATGAATTTCAATTTGCCAAATTGTAATCATAGCTGTGTGCTTTTAACTCGCCCTTTGAGGTTACGTCAAAAATATAAAATTTGCATACCTATATAAAAAGGTCATGACTTAAAGTTAAAATATATATTTATAATGAAAGGATTCCAAAAATTGCGAAAGAAAAAGAAAATGAGGTAGAACGTGGTGGCGACTTTTGATTGAAAATATTTCACATCAAAATACCCCCCCCCCCTTCCCTGGATGGCTCTTTGCTGGAAGAAATTTGTCGCATACCACTCCATGCACGCACAGAGCAAGCATAGCCTAATACATAGGCAATCTCATTGTCATAAAAGTAAGAGGGGTTACGTTACAGTTTTTTTTACATTTCCCAGACATGTTTTGACAGTTCTTATCTAAGATATATGACACGCCCCAGCCAGCTGAAGCTGAAAGGGCTTGTATAGTCTGCCAATTCAGACTTCATACTACTTGGAATACCTCAGGAGAATAAATGACAACTGAAAACAAATATTTGCTTTCAAAAAATAAACTTGCAAATTATTATTTAGCCAATGAGAAGACCCTTTTCGAGTCGAAGACGATATACAGTAGCACTCCTTTAACATTCTGAATGGATAAACTTTTAAAGAAATTAGTCTCAAAGCTGATTATCGATTGGCACAGGCTTGCAATTAACACCGCCCACCAACGTAAGCCCAGGGATCCCTGGTACGCCCAACCAGTGTGTTGGACTATGAGCTGAACACGTGGTTGTTTTTGTGTGTGTGGATATAGCGTTGGGTTCAGTTGTGATGACCTAGAAATTCTATCATAACTCCGTCATGTGTGTTCGGATGTACATTTAGTAGAAATTATTTTGTCGCGTTTATAACCAACGCACAGTTGTAGTGGAAATTATTTTAACTCTGTCATTTACAAAAGCGCGGTGGTAGTACAATTCATTTTACTCTGTCATTTTTATAAACAAACACACGGTCTTAGAAGAAATAATTATAAACTCCGTCATGTTTAACGACCAAATACCGGTAGTTGTAGTAGAAATTATTTTAACTCCATCATGTTTATAAACAAACGCATGATTGTAGTAGAAATTATGATAAAATGTCATGTTTATAAACAAATTACTCACATGCAATTGTGGTAGAAATTATATTAACTCCGTGATGCTCATAAACAAACGCACATAATTTGTAGTAGAAGTTATTTAAACTCCGCCATGTAATATAAACAAACACACGGTCTTAGGAGAAATTATTTTAACTGACTCCGTCATGTTTAAAAACAACCAAACAGTTGTAGTAGAAATTATTTTAACTCTGTCATGTTCAAAAACAACCAAACAGTTGTAGTAGAAATTATTTTAACTCCGTCATGTTTATAAACAAACGCACGATTGTACGTAGAAATTATTTGTAAATGTCATGTTTATAAACACACGCACAGCTGTGGTAGAAGTTATTTTAACTCCGACTTGTTTATAATATAGAAATGTCAATGTTGGGACACTCGATATATAATTTTGTGTCGTGCGCATGTACAGTGTACCGGCTTAAACGCTTGCCAGCGCTGCGCGTATATATATTAAATCAATTCATCCTACTGCAGTCGGAAGATTATCACGCCGACGCGTTCTGGCGCAGTGTTGTATAATATTTGTACTCCTGTCACTGATCATTGCGCCGATCGTTCTGGAGCGCGTATTGCAGGATCCTGCATCGGAACGACAGCAATAATAAATATCTCATGCCTTACTCTCTTTGTTCTTTTTATTAACAGAATTAGATGTGTGCTGTAGTAGTTTTTAGATCATTATTTCATCATTTTAGAACATCATTGTAGAACATTATTTGTATAACTTATTCTTTGGTTACAAACTGTTAAGTTATCTAAGTAGTACTACCGGTAGTTGCATTGTGGCATCTTTAAATACCTCACTTAGCAATTCTTTGTGATCTTTATATATCTCTTTTTTCAACAACAAGGTGACTCGGGCAACAGTGTTTTACCTAAATCATACAATAAAATGTGAGAGATATTCTATCAAAAGATGACCAATCTCTTCCAAAATTCAAAAGAGAAATGTTGATCTTGAATCTGGTCATAATTTGAAAGTGTTGGGAGGTCTAGAATGCCAAAAGAAGTCCTTTCTCTGGACTCTCTGTATAATATGCTGGTATGTTTGAAACCCAGAAATCATTGTTTTTTAAATATTTTGTCTTTCTTCAGAACACTGCCAAATGAGGCTCTGCCTCTTTGTGTAAACATACTGATATGTATACATTGCAATGACCTTAAGTTTATGATAATGATTATCATGATAGTAATATTAGAGATTTTTGTAGCGCACATATCTACCACGTACGTACATTGCAATGACCTTAAGTTTATGATATTGATTATCATAATATTAATATTAGAGATTTTTGTATCTCACATATCCACCACGTACGGTGCTCAAGGGGTTCCACTATTACCCCGCCTTTAGCTACATAGAGGCTACCGATTTCATTGCTGCTCAGAGCATTCAAGAGATTCCTTCCTACCACTACCCATTTACCACCTGGGTTGAGAGTGGCAAATACAACATTGATAAAATTCAAAGGGATATGTTTTTACGGCGAGGTAATGTGCAATACGCTTCACATTTCTGTGTCTTATAACACAGAGCTTAGTGAACAGTTGCCATTCATTTACTTGTGATAGAAGTTAGAGCTGCCATATTTTTTATTAAATGGGAAGGTTCACCACATCGTATGTGAGTGAGCCTTATTTATTTACCAGCTCTAATTGACCAATGGATCAAAAAGTGGACTGCCAGAGCCTAAATTTGCTATGCGCACAGTGTATATGTGTCGGATACTCCACGCAATTATGTAGTCTAGGGATATAGCATGAAAGACATTGAAGAGATAGTGTATTAACTACTATGTATACCACAGGAATGCTCCCCAGGGAGTGAAGAATGTGCATATATTGTACGCGGGCAAGCCTGAATCAGATGACCGGGGTAATGATATATCTGTAAAGCGCTTAGAGACATTGTATTATTGAAGCGCGCGCTATATCAAAGCTAAATATTATTATTATTATTCAGGCACCTCATTGCCTGTTGTTATTTTTTTTTTTTAAAGTGGAGTATTATTATTATTATTACTATAAACCCAGAATGATATTACATGTATTATTATCTTTCTATTTCAAAACTGAGAATTCATCAAAATGTGATGATTTTTATCATATTCTACATCATCAATGAAGTGAATGATTGTGAATACACCTAAAATTATGTTGCAACTACGCTAATACTAAAACTCACATTTAAACTCAAATTTGCAAATTGTATGTGAATCTAGCTGGAAATGAACAATAATGATATCATCAACAGAGTAGTACTGACTATATAAATGGACAAAGGATGGTGATATTTTTATAGGATGAGTTAAAGATCAATTTTTTTTAATGAACATTTGTGTTAATTATTAAAGCAAAGTTTTGATTAGTCAAAATAGATCTAGCTACATGTAGTGTAGTGTTCGTTCCTAGATTACAGTGATTTCAAGTATAACGTACATTACCACAGAATCAAATTTGTGTACAGCTAGAATGTATAAAGTAAACCTACATAAAAACTTAATCTTGCTTGCTATGGGTGAATGGTTACGAAGTATGAAGAAAATGAAGGATAATGTAAATGGGGCGCGCACGGAACCCAGGTCGAACTTGGGTTTGCGCATGCCCTATTTTACTACAAGCACATACCGAGCAGGTGCCAACTAGTTCTTTCGCTGTTTGAGATTTTCTTAATGATGAAGAACAAAATAGTTTCTGGTGATTTGTACACTATAACCAAATTGACTTTGTGAAACTTTTTAAGTTTTTACATGAGTAAATGAGAGGTTATAGTTGGAATCTGCATCACATTTTTGATATTAAGAATTAATTTTCATCAGATTCAAATCCTCAGCAACTACAAATTCTTTTACTTTATTTCTTTTCTAGTGTTTTTAGCTTTATATCAAACATTTGACTGTAGGATTTCAATGTGTTTGGATTAATAACCAGTTGTGCCTTTTCCTTTCCATTTTCCAAGTATTTCAGATGTGTACTTTCAAATATTGAAACAAAGTATACTGGTAATTTGAATGAGTAAGTGTATACAAAATCTGTGCCTTTTGAGTTGCTCTTGCAACTGATTTATCAGTGATAACTGATTTTCTGTGCAGGATTAACATTAAATGTTTTAGAAATGTTTAAAAAATGGTCATATGGAGAAATCTACCATTTCATTTCATATTTTGTGACATGGTAATGTGAATGCTATACAAAATGGACCTGCATCAAAATAATTCCATGAAGAAAACTGAATTCTTCTGTCCCATCCCTCCACGTCAAGAAATAACAGAAGAAAACTGAAAATCCAAAGATGATGATTATAAATGTCAAATGGCATTTTAATCCATTTCATTTCCGTGTGCTGTCCATTTTTGTGTACCGTCCATTGCAATCTTCAGTCGTTGTACCATTACACAGAGACGCAATAATTTTCTATTTTCTATTTTTGTATCTACATATTCATATAAAGTGTATATTGCTCTGAATTTTTACTTATATTGTACATTTTATCATCGCTTCCTTTATAATATTCACTAAATGTACATTGTACGAAAATGAAATTTACTTTTACGAGACTGTATAAGCTGATACCCCCCGTAAGCAGAGCTGCCAACCATTCTGTTTTCCCTGAATTATTCTGTGTTTTCATCCAAATTACTGAACAAAAACTTTTTTATTTTTTTCTCACAAAATACTTTTTTTATATATTTTTTTATTTAAAAAAAATACATATGGCACGTCAAACAACTGCCCTAAAATGTTATTTTGATCACAAAGTCGATAGAAAACTAAGGTTAAAACATACTTAAAGAGAAAAATATTGAAAAAGAGTGAAACGCCGATAATACCAAAATAACAACAACAAAATACCTACTTGTAAATAAATATAGGTCCTAATATGGAAAAAAACTGCATGAGGACATTTCTGCATTGGATGTGTGTCGCGCGTGGTTGTAAGTTTCGTTTTAATGAATTCCTTTTTTTTGTCATCATGGTTCTTTTTTTGGTCGCACAAGGTTGGCAGCTCTGCGTAAGCCATTTTCACAGATGTCAGGGACACATTCATTTTCGGGAGTTGATGTTTTCGCAATAATAAAAACCGGCTACTTACTGTTGTGTAGTATCGTCCCAAAACCCAGTAAAGTACCCTCATATTTGAGATGCACTTAAAAGCCAACTTTATATCTTTATAATCCTTCCCGATAGAAAGACCAAGTGCATCCATAATCTCCTTCCCAGGAATTACCACCACTGTTATGTTTAAGCCCATACATAAAACTACGAAGTAGTCCATTGTCTTGGCGGCTCTCATTCATGTCTTTGTCCCTTTGACACAATGTTACCTACCCTCATATTACTTGTATCCTTTTGGATAAATATTACATGTTCTGGCTTTCTGAAGGGAGTTCAGTTTTGATCACCATTAGATCAAGACCCTCTTTCTAGCTGGCTCTCTCTTCATCCTGTGTTTTACATATGTGGACGTTTGTATGATGTGACCGATTTGAGTCTCCAAAGTTTGGAGATAATAAATACTCTTGATATGACTACAGAATTGCTAGCCTCTCCTTGCTGCGTTATATTTATGTACCTCTCCTACTGCCAATAACTTAACACACCGATCCCAACACGACATGGTGGAGGACCCGGCTTTGAAGAATTTTCTTCAATAAGAGATCGAGGAGAACCCGGCTTTAATTTAAAAGAAGCTTTCCTTGATATACTAATTATTGCGATCGAGGAGAACACGGTTTTGAAGAATATTTTTCAATAAGAGATCGAGGAGGACCCAGTTTTGTAATATATTCCTACTTAATTCTAATTGTGAGGAGGACAACTGAAGTGAACATTTAATATGACGACGACAGCTACAGCCTGATCCCTACATCATGGACCAGATCGACCAAGGCTTCGACGATGGTGACCTGTCGACTGGTGACGACGATGATGGAGACGATGACAACGACGACAAACTTCAATGCACCAGCTATATACAGCAGACCACGTTACAACGGACCAGGAACGACACCGACAAACAATTCACGCCCATGACATCGACTGACAACATGCACCCAGGACCATGATGAGGACATCGACGCCTCAATCACTACAACCAGAATGTTTGCTCAATAACTTTACAACCTGAACTTTCAACTTATCCTATTTTTTCTTCTTCATACTTAATGTATGATTCACTGTTTTGAAATTTTAACACACCAGACAGATTGCTAGTTGGGTAAGTGATCATTTTGTGTTCCAAGTTTGTGAGTGAGAGTGTAAGAGAGGATAGTGTTGTAGTTAAATGTTTTAATGCTTTTAATAATGTACATCTGCGTAATTTATTTGCAACAAATTCGTAGTAATTACATGTAGCTAGTTAATTGTTTTTTAATACTTTTAATAATGTGCATCTGCGTAATTTATTTGCAACAAATTCGTAGTTTGCACTAGCTGTCTTTTCTTTCTGTTCACTGACCTTGACCAAAATGACCCTAACTGACCAGACAAGTACGACTGTGGTGACACATATATAATATATGTAGCTAAACATGATAAATGATTTGGAAGTTTAATGAATTACATCACCACCCTATATAAGCTTGTCTAAGACTAGATCAATTGCTCAGGGCTTTCGTAATCCTGCCAATTTGCAGAGGAAAGGTGAGACAATATAATTTGTGATTTAAGGGTAATGTCACATGCTAGTCTAAACTATTAATTAGCTTATCACTGTTTGAGGCTTTTGTAAACCTGCAACATTTCTGCAGTTAAAAGATGGACAGATTTTGTGTGATTGTGTTTTATTTTGATTCTATCATCTTTTTGTGTTTCGTATTCATATTTTGTAATTGTAGTTCAATTTTTAATAGAGTTGGAATTAGTTTAATGAATGAAATATCTGAATATTCACCCAGGGTTATAGATGCAGTTACCAGTGCAGGCAGTATGACGCATAAAACTGACAGATAGTCAGTTCACTTCATAATTTAAATGAAGATTAGTCTCTGCGATATTGGTTAACTGAACAAACCATGTGCATATAGATACGAAGTTTGTTTTATTAAATCACTGTAACTATTTGTTGTTGTTCTCACTACCACGAGGCTGATTGAGAAGACACTAAATTACTAACTATTGACCATATACTTGCGACAAACAGACTATACACAGAGGACACTTTGCAGTATGACACTTACTTTGGACCGGCACATTATGAAACATATAAAATATTAGTGAATTGATAGGTATTAAGTCAATGATACTGACTTATGTTTGGATTTGTTTTAAAGGAATTCGCTTATTGTATTGTCGGAATAGGAATAGATTTGTATTAGCTGTTAATTGATCATAATTGCTGTTACATTCTAATTCTTACGTCGCTTTTGATTGACAAATTTGAAAATATCTGTTTGAGTTTTAATTGATTTTGATTCATTATTTAAAAGTTTTATGATTGTACAAATATTTGATTAATAACGGGATAGGTAAATGATTGTACTGCATTTCCATGTTCCTATTATAGGTCTTGTAGCATGGGCTTACTTTCATTACCTTGAGCGCACCCGTTGCTTTCATATTTCATATAATATATAAGCTTGAAAGGTGATCATAATCGCAACATATACCTACGGAAGTTGAGTGTCAAACTCATTTGAATACAAAGTAACAATTTGTTTGAGTTCTTTATTCATTGAATCATTGCTAATGCATTGGTTAGTGTTGTTCATTTTTAGAGAGAACGATTGATATGTAAACCTAGCGTTAAACTGAATAATGTTGCATTAAGGTTAGTAAATATTTGTTTGATTTGCAATTTTGCATAATAGTCTCCACTATTTTTTCGTTTTAGTATATGTGTTTAGAATAGACTCAGTGCTTAAGCAATAATTGTTACTATTATAAGTGTTATCAGTTTGTGCTTCTATAGTCTGTATTAGAATATTAGTCATTTTCATGTAGTTAATTTGTAAATGTGTGTGAGAGAGATTTAAGAGGAATTGGAACAATAATCACATGTTTCGCTTTATTAACTAGGTTTTGTTTATTGTTCCGTTTAATACGGAATGAGTGCCTCATTTTCCAAAGAAAGGGGATGTTGTGTAGTATTGTCCCAAAACCCAGTAAAGTACCCTCATATTTGAGATGCACTTAAAAGCCAACTTTATATCTTTATAATCCTTCCCGATAGAAAGACCAAGTGCATCCATAATCTCCTTCCCAGGAATTACCACCACTGTTATGTTTAAGCCCATACATAAAACTATACGAAGTAGTCCATTGTCTTGGCGGCTCTCATTCATGTCTTTGTCCCTTTGACACAATGTTACCTACCCTCATATTACTTGTATCCTTTTGGATAAATATTACATGTTCTGGCTTTCTGAGGGGAGTTCAGTTTTGATCACCATTAGATCAAGACCCTCTTTCTAGCTGGCTCTCTCTTCATCCTGTGTTTTACATATGTGGACGTTTGTATGATGTGACCGATTTGAGTCTCCAAAGTTTGGAGATAATAAATACTCTTGATATGACTACAGAATTGCTAGCCTCTCCTTGCTGCGTTATATTTATGTATATACCTCTCCTACTGCCAATAACTTAACACACCGATCCCAACACGACATTACAGTACATGTCTTGTTTGCAAAAGCATGACCAGGGGCCTGTTTCACAAAGTCTTTTGTCAATGACAAATGACAAAAACCAGTGACAAATCTGATGATGACTAGCCTATAATCTAGGCGGAGTGCCGAGCTTTTTTCTTTGCTGCTAGACTAACCCTAAGCAGAACATCTGATACGGCGAGACTACGAACCGTGAGTCTCGCCGTATCAGACGTTCTGCTTAAGGTTAGTCTAGCAGCAAAGAAAAAAGCTCGGCACTCCGCCTAGATTATAGGCTAGATGATGACCAATCAGAAGCAAGGATTTCAGTAGCTTAATTATAACAAAAACTGTCATTTGTCACTGATAACAAGTTTTGTGAAACAGGGCCCAGCTTATTCTCAGGTGGTGTTTATTTGTTGACTTCAACAATTCGTAACAATTGTGAAAATGAAACCTGCTTGAAAACGTCTATTTTGTTCTTGTAAAGTTTGTATACTGTATATATAACTTTTATCGGAAGCTTTCATGGTGAACCAACCTAGGTACTTGTGTGTGAAACTGATATCTTGTAGCTAGTGGAGTGGTTTTAAAGTAGCCAATTTTAGCATGTACATATGAATTTATATATATAATTTATATTGATGTATATTTCATATGCATTGTAATTTATTTGTAAGTTTATTTGTAATTTTTTGTTTAATATATAATTTTTGTCATTGTATTTTGTTATAGCGCTAAGAGACTTCGGTAAGCGTTTTACTGTATATGCACTGTTTTATTATTACTATTATTATTATTATTTATGTAGAATATAAGTTTTAAAACTGATTAAGAGTAATTGATTGTTAGATACCTTGAAATATACATTATTGATGCTGCAGCCCAGTCTACAAGGGGTTTAAGTGATTTTTTTTCAAATTTGCTCTAGATAATCAGGAATTCTAGGGTATTATTTAATTAAGTGATTTTATCATTATTTAATCAGGGACAACTGAAAATATGTTCATTATAATAACAAATATAAACTTATTATCATTATAGTTAATGACAAGGGCCGGAGGTGTCTAGATAATCGGAATGGACAATCTCTGCAAACATCAATGAAAATTGAAATTTATATCTTAGTATCTTACTATATATTTCATTCTAACAAACCTTAATCTTTATTCATTTTTAGTTGTTTTATATAGTTCATATTTGCTACATTAACATTGCCTATTTTTGTAGCCCTAATTGATTTGTATTAATTACAAAATCAGTTTATATTTTTATGAAATCATGTTGCTGTTTCTGTAATTTTGTAATCGTAAGGATGAAGCAAATCATAAAACATGACAATTCAATGATAGTGAGATTTGTAATTCTTCATTTGTTGTCAGGATATTATGCATATTTTTGCTAAAACGAGAGAAAGAGAGAGAGAGATGGGGGTGGGGGTCAAAGCGGGTGAGGGAAGGGTGGTATGGCATGCAGCGCGTTTGCCACCAATAAGTAAATGCATGAATATGGGATTGAGATTTCGAAATTTAAGGAAATAAAAGAAGAGACATAACTTTTAATTGAGCTATTTTCTGCGAAATTCGTCCCCCTCTAAAAAGTGAAATTGATTTCAAATTTTATATAGGGCGATGGAACAATAAATTGGTATTCACTTGAGGTATAGGCAGGAAGATCAATAATATAAGAACACATAAAAAAAAAAAAGATCAATATAAAAGATGCAAATTGTATGGGGGATATTGGAAAGTAAAAGCTGCCTGGCCTGGGATTTCATAGACCTGTCCGGCAATGCGGCTTATGCGGGGAAGAAGAAGAAGATTTGTTTTTAAAACTCTATCAGTGAATTGACAAGCATGCCATTCATCACTGACCCCCCCCCCCCCCCCTTATGGGGGGGGGGGGGGCGCTTAGTACATCTACTGTAGGACAAAATGGCGTTTGTTGGGACGAGACTGCTCTTTCGGAGCTTGCAGGTTGTGCGGCTAAATTCACCGCTTTTACGAGGGGCAGTTCCTGCCAAATGTGCCCCAAAGAATGGTCAAGGTAGGGCTTGTGATATTTTGTTGCTTTCCAAGTATTGTGGTATTTAGTTTTTAGCAACTTCATGGTAGTAATGTGACTTCACGAATTCTCGTTTTAGAATAATCAGTCCCATACATTGCCATTCGTGTTTGCCGAGTGACTATGCATGCCTCCTGCTCGTTTGAATTTTCATTTCCCAAGCGAAGTACTGTAAAACAATCTAACGTAGATCTAGTAGATCTACCATATTTTACAATATTTACAACAAAGATTTTAATAAGTATGATGTTTCTTATGTTCAAATGAAGTAGATAGACGTAGACGTGTCAGTACCAGAATTTTATTGTTACACTTTTTTGCTAAATTAAGTTTTGCTAATTTTTTATTCCAAGGGCAAGGCGCAGGCCAAATCCTGGCTCAATTCGGCAAATTGGCAAACGCAAGGCGAGGTCAAATAATAAAGAAAAAAACATTGTGAAATTTAAAAAAGGAAAGATAGAAGCAAATGTGTGTAATTGATGAGATTGGAGGTTGACATATAATTTGTCTCGCTCTGTATTGCTTCAATTTAAATTACAATTCGTAACATTAGAAAAATTTAATTTGAGCTTTTTTGAAATTGTGAGAAAATGAACATCATTGAATGTAAACAAGTTTTGGAAACCAAGTCCAACACGCTACAAGTTGTCAATTAATTAAGATAAACACCATACCTTGCAGTTTAAAAATCAATAGAGGTTAATGATAACATTTTAACTCTCTTTTGAATATAGTCTATCTCCTTCCCCTTTGGCTTTGTCTTTATAAATTTATAATCTTTATAAATGGTGTCATTTCTCTCTGGTCCTTTTTCTTCATTTCCAATTTTTATCTTTCTTTTTCTTTCTCTCCCTCCATCTCTTCTCCCTGTCTCTCTCACTTTCTTTCTCTGTCTCTCTCTGTCTCTCTCTCTCTCTCTTTTTGCATGCAGCTGGAGCCCTCATCGCTAGAGGGATGGCTGGAGGGGGTGGGAAGATGTTCATCAAAGCTTCCAGATACACAGATCTCCGGTTCCTCAGAGCAATGGTGAGTGATAAGTACATTCATAATCTGTTCTACTTCTACTATGCTACTTCTATGCTAGTACTGGTGAAAAGCCATTTCAGCAACTAAACAAGGATATTGTGGTGTGCTGTCTCTCGTAGTGGTCACAACTGATTAGTGCAGGGTACTACTAGTATACTGTATCGTACTGTATTGGTGGGGTAGACTAGCACTAGCAACTGTTACGCAAACTTGCTTTTGATTCGTCATGTATAATGTAAGTGGCGAAGAGTGACGTCATCTGCATTAGTACAGGTTTGAGCTCTTGACCTACACTCTTTTATAAATTGTAAACTGTGAATAAGGTGTTATTGCAATTTTGTTCATGGTCATGGACATAGTGGTAACAACGTGGTGGAATAAATCTTGTACAATGTACATGATGTCATTTTATGTGGAATCATCCCTGTAATGTTCGGAAAAGGGCTTTCAAAACGGAGAACCTGAATAAAACTGGCTCTAAATCTTGTAAATGATCCCATTTTATTTGAAATCATCTCTGTAATGTTGGGAAAAGGGCTTTAAAAAAGGATAACCTGAATGAAACTGGCTCTAAATCCTGTAAATGATACTATTTTATTTGGAATAATCTCTGTTAGGCCTGAGTCATCACTGGTTTTGCCGAACCCGGGTTTGACTTGAAAATTTCGGGCGGGGACCGGGTACCCGAAATTTTCACCACTGCACTGACACTAAAAATCGTGTGCATGCAGCGGCGGGAGTTAGACTAAGTTGCTGTTCTAATAATGCGACGGAAAGGATAGTTACTGCTTTCAAAACAATAAAATAATCAATTGAATTAAATTAGGATGCTTTAAAAAATAAATAGATATCGTTTCAGTTGACGGTAGGTGTTTTTATCGCTCTAAAATTGAGGCTGCAAGAAAGGAATCACGCTTCGTGGTACCGATCGAGTGCGTTCAGAAACGGAAGTGGAAATAGATCTATGACCCACTGAAGACAGAGCAAGAAAGTGCCACACAGAAGACTAAAATGTTGATCAAACTATTGCAATTAAATCGTAATACTCAAGGCATTAATTTAATTGTCAAATTATATCCACAATATAATGATTTACCCTTGATAGTTTGAGGAAGGAAAATAAATTAAAGCTCTTGAAATAACATCGAAGTGCCTTTCATTCGTTCTAAAAATGCGTGTATAACGGCAAGCAGAAGTTACGAGTCAAGCTTGATATGCATGTTTACATCCCTACACCGTCATCCGACCTGATCGGAACAATAAGCATTAAACCGATTAAAAAACATCACTTAAGACTTTGAGGGACTCCAATTCAACAAAATTACCGTAAAATAGTTATTTGCTTTGACAAATAATACTATAGATATTCATATTATCTTGATATCGAGTACGTAGCTCATGAAATATCATTATTTCTGTAAGATATTATGAATATCTATAGTATTATTTGTCAAAGCAAATAACTATTTTACGGTAATTTTGTTGAATTGGAGTCCCTCAAAGTCTTAAGTGATGTTTTTTAATTGGTTTAATGCTTATTGTTCCGATCAGGTCGGATGACGGTGCAGGGATGTAAACATGCATATCAAGCTTGACTCGTAACTTCTGATTGCCGTTATACACGCATTTTTAAAACGAACGAAAGGCACTTCGATGTTATTTCAAGAGTTTTAATTTATTTTCCTTCATCAAACTATCAAGGGTAAACCATTATATTGTGGATATAATTTGACAATTAAATTAATGCCTTTAGTATTACGATTTAATTGCAATAGTCTGATCAACATTTTAGTCTTCTGTGTCGCACTTTCTCGCTCTGTCTTCAGTGGGTCATACTCATATAGATCTATTTCCACTTCCGTTTCTGAACGCACTCGATCGGTACCATGAAGCGTGATTCCTTTCTTGCAGCCTCAATTTTAGAGCGATAAAAACATCTACCGTCAACTGAAACAATATCCATTTATTTCTAAAGCATATTTATTTGATTATATTGAAATATAAGTTTGTGAATTGCATATTTTTAGTTCTATATTTCAAAATATCAGTGTGAAATTTAATTTTGAAAAACCCGAAACCCGAAAACCAAAAACCGGGTTTCAGCTCGACGGTCGGGGCCCGGGCGGGGACCCGTTTCGACTCAGGCCTAATCTCTGTACTGCTTGGAATATGGCTCAAAAAGGATAATAGTATGAACGAGTTTCTATGAAACCCTACAAATAATACCATTCTCTTTGTCCCTCCTCCCCCCCCCTCCCACACCCCCACCCCCACCCCCCATTTCTTTCACCCTCTGTCAATGCCCTCTCACTGTCTCTCAAACTCTGTCTGTCACTTCTCTTGTGCTCTCCCTCTCTGTCAGCCAAAAAAATACACGGGGGCGGAGGGCGGATTTGCCCCGGAAAGACCATAAACAGCCCCCGAAATAGGCTCAAAATCCGATTTCGGGGGCGACATCAAAAAGTGAAATGATCTCAAATCGCCCCCCTAACGATTACGAGCGGTCGCGCGCTCTCTTCTAGCTTCGTATTCATTGCGTGCATTTCTTGGTCTACGTGCTGAATCTTCGTGTAAAATTGTATACATAAAAATCGGTCGTAAAAAAACTCAAACCATATTCCATACCTTACCTGGCTTACCATGTCGCACGCAAGTACGCCAAAACACGTACATTTTCGCAGTTGCGAGATCGAGACGGAGCGTAGGGGTCAAGTTTTTGGCAGTCGATTTTGTTTTGGTAGAAGCTGAATCTAGACCATGAACCACTGAACATCGCGAAACTGCAATCAATTTCCATCACGAATTCACGATTGCCGCAATTTTATAAAGTTTCCATAAATAGAGGTATGAAATTAAAGCCTATTTTGTGATATTCTCGCCATGTTTACGTAATTTTGATAATCATTTCTTCAAAGTAAAGAAAATCAGACAAAATCACCGTGACTGACACACATACAATACAGTGCATTGCCGCTGTGCAGTGTGTGTGAGTTGAGCACACCGCCAGCGCAGGCGTCCGACGCCTGTGGTGCCGGTGTTGTAGTTTCCTGGAGAAACGCTGCAGTTACGCTGCAGTGTGTGTGTGAGCTGAGCTCGAGTCGAAGAGATTTGACACTTTGAAATTGTTATCTGTTGGTTTGCATCATTATTGCCGCGATTTCAATATAGTTTCGTGAATAGATTTACGAAACCTGAGCTTAGAATTAGTAAAAGTATTACTAGGTCTAGATCTAATGTCTACGTTTTTAAACAACTGTCTGATTTTCTTGTGAAAATTTTACTTTGAAAAATGATTATTGAAATTCATGGCCAGAAATAGTCACAATCTAGACCTCTAGGGTCTATAAATGCTACAGTTCTTGCATCAAATCAATGCATGAAAACTTAGTTATTGAACTAGAAAAAGGGGTTTCTTTTTTAATAGGCAATTATGAAGCAGGAAGCCTGAAACCTTAGCCTACTAAACAAATCTCAACAAACTGTAGGCCTATCCTTTTATGAATTAATGAAAAAGTAGCCCCAGAAAAAAGAGCCCCCGAAATGGAAAAAATAGCCCCCGAAAGTTGAAAAAGTAGCCCCCGAAAATTTCCCCAAAATTTGAAATGGAGCCCCCGAAATGAAAAACTTAATTTTTTGCCTGCTCTCTGTTGTATTCTCCCTCTCTGTTTTATTCTCTCAATATTTTCTTTGATGTTTTCAGAGATACTACTTCCTGCTGACTGGAGTACCGGTAGTCATTGTGGTTACCCTCATCAATGTATTTATAGGTAAGATTAAAGGCATTGTTTAATAATGTTAAATCTGAGATGCATGGCCCTACGTGTTATCAGTGTTTGTGATATGGTGTGATATTGAAGCCCTAAAAAATTGATTTTAAAATGAAGTTCCTCAAAAAAGTAAAAACCTTTGAGTGACCGGTTTTACCATACTCATTTTCCCCAATAGTGTAATAAAAACTGTTAGGAAAACAAAACATGAAATTTTGATTTCCAATCATAAATATTTTGATAATCAGACAGGCAATCGGCTTGTAAAAGCAATGGGGTTCCTGACTGACCTAAAGGTTTATAATTATCATTGCAGCATGAGCTAAATCCAGGATTTTGTTTCAGAATTTGAGGCAATGTTACCTAGTCACTTTCAGTGATGGCATCCATGTTTGATGCCTCTTGAGTTGAAGCCCCCATCAGGGATTTTCAAGCCCTCAGAAACTTTTCTCAAAATGTATCTTTAGCACTAGCAGCAAGATGAGTTTATGAACGTATGTGAACAATTTCAGATCAAATTATACTCCATGGTTTAATCTTTATATTGAAGTAAAACTTGAAGCCCTCAAATTTGTACACAACAAATAGGGGGAATAAAACGCTGCCAGTTGCAAAATTACAATCTTAAATTATTTTGAAAATCTTTATTATTATTTTATATAAGTCTCTTAGCCCTGCCCTTTCCCTGCTAGAAATGTTTATCACAACATGAATTCAAGTACAGTATGAGCATTCTTCTTCTTTAACATCAATTTATTCAATTGTTTTCATTAAAGGTACTATGTCCCTTTTGCAGCCAACCTCAAATTCTGTAGAACTTTGCAGGAATTATGAATATGTCATGTATGTTTTTTATCCACAGGAGAGGCAGAGTATGCTGAGACACCTGAAGATTATGTCCCAAAGCATTGGGAACATTACAAGGTAACCACCCTGCCTTTCATTTGGTTTTGATATGTTAACAGGGTGTGTTTTACAAAGACTAAGATCAACTTTAAGCCAGACTTAACTATGGCAGGCTGTTCATGCCACTAGTTCCTCTAACCATTCCTGGCATTGGTTTATCAAGGGACGTAAAAATCGTGGTCACAAATCTACAGAATTTACCTCTTTTGATAGTTCATAATTGAAGGAAAAAATATTATCTAAAGATCATAATTGAGAGAACAATGGTGAGAGCAATCAGTGACATGAACAGCCTGCCATAGTAAGTCCAACTTAAGTCCAAATAAATTCTCACATGTATGATGTATGCACTATGCTACCCAAAAATTATTAGAGAGGAATTAATCACTATGTTGAAAAAATTGTTTTGCTTGCCATTTATAAAGGTTGTGAACTTTGACCTATGGTAGCAGAGGTCTGAGGAAGGATGAGTGGTCAAATTTACTTCCATTTGTAGTCTTCAATGGTTTAAACAAAATATATTTATACTAGCTGGACCCGCGGAAATCCGCGGGATTCTAGAGGGGGGCGGGGGGTGTAAATAGATATATAGAGACTG
This sequence comes from Strongylocentrotus droebachiensis, assembly GCA_035222895.1. Lineage (NCBI taxonomy): Eukaryota > Metazoa > Echinodermata > Echinoidea > Camarodonta > Strongylocentrotidae > Strongylocentrotus > Strongylocentrotus droebachiensis. The sequence continues at coordinate 28,895 of JAVYIG010004081.1, forward strand.
TCTAAATTAAAACCACCAAGAACTTTATTTGCCATTCAAGCCATTAAAAAAATATTCTTGTTTAGGACCCGCGGAAATCCGCGGGATTCTAGAGGGGGGCGGGGGGTGTAAATAGATATATAGAGACTGTCTAAATTAAAACCACCAAGAACTTTATTTGCCATTCAGGCCATTACAAAATATACATGTTTTAGCGTCCCCGCCCGCTTCCTTTTTGGGGGCCGCCTCCAATTTTTTTTTTTTGAAATTTTTTGAAATTTTTTTTTTTTTTTTTTAGGGGCCGCCTCCTTTTTTTTTTTTTTTTTGAAAGAAAAAAAACATGAAAAGCACTGCTAAAATGTATTTCTGATTTAAAAAAAAAAAATAAATAAATCTCGGCCGCCATCTTGAAAAATAGCCTGAATGTCAGGGAAAATGTACGGAGCGGCCATTTTGAAAGAAAAAAAAAAAAAAGGGCCTCCTCCCATTTTTCTAAGAAACAGGACGCTTTAAGCATGTTTTTTTTTTAATTTGGCCTTATATTAAATTAAAAAAACAATCCAACTGTACCGGTAGTTATTCTTTAAGCCACTGGAACTGCGTAGAGTTCTGTAGAGTGGCGTACCGACTACGCAGAAATTAGGCTGCGTATTAATGGGAAAAAAGTGCCTGCGTAGGTTATGCGTAGGCTGGCGTACGGGTTTGCTTATGGTTGCTTACTGTGTTGAAAGCTTTTACTGCTTTGTCAATCTGGCGTAGGGTAGCGTACTGTTGCGTAGGCATGTAGCGTAGTGTTGCGTAAAAAGACGTACTTTCTGTGTCAAGTTTCTATGCCTAAAGTACGCGAAAAAAATTAAACATGTTGAATTGTTTTCGTTCATCTTGCGTACCCCTTTCCGTCCCTCAGCATATAGTAACGTAGGCCAGCGTAGGTGGTACGCAACTCTACGTATTGACCCACGCCAATTAGTGACCCGCAGGTGCCACAAATAAAGTATTAAAAAAAATGCTCATCTGACCCTAATTAAACGCCTAAAACCCCCAAGCTTTCGGGGGTTTATGGCCCCTTGAAACCCGTGGACCCCACGCCTATATTATATATACACTCAACTTGCTGCGATCTGATCTCTCCCCCCCCCCCCCCCCCACTTTGAAGAACGTAACCCCCTGAGCTTTTGGGGGTTTATGGCCCCTTGAAACCCATGGACCCCACGCCTATATTATATATACACTCAACTCGGGACCCGCGGAAATCCGCGGAATTCTAGAGGGGGGCGCAGGCAAAAAATTAAGTTTTTCATTTCTGGGGCTCCATTTCAAATTTTCGGAAAATTTTCGGGGGCTACTTTTTCAACTTTCGGGGGCTCTTTTTTCTGGGGCTACTTTTTCATTAATTCATAAAAGGATAGGCCTACACTTTGTTGAGATTTGTATAGTAGGCTAAGGTTTGAGGCTTCCTACATCCTACTTCATAATTGCCTATTTAAAAATAAAAAAAAAATTCTCTAGTTCAATAACTAAGTTTTCATGCATTGATTTGATGCAAGAACTGTAACATAATAATAGACCCTAGATTGTGATTATTTCTGACCATGAATTTCGATAATCATTTTTCAAAGTAAAATTTTCATAAGAAAATCAGACAGTCGTTTAAAAACGTAGACATTAGTAATACTTTTACTTATTCTAAGCTCAGGTTTCGTAAATCTATTCACGAAACTATATTGAAATCGCGGCAATAATGATGCAAACCAACAGATAACAATTTCAAAATGTCAAATCTCTTCGACTCGAGCTCAGCTGAACTCACACACACTTCAGCGTAACTCCAGCAAGCTCGAACACCGGCGCCGCAGGCGTCGGACGCCTGCGGTGCCCGGCAGTGTTGGAGCTTCCCGAGCAGCGCAGCTGCACTGTGTATTGAATGAAAGCAGCTTGCGACTGAAGTGTCAGTCCATTGGTTTTCTTGTGAAAACTTTCCTTTAGAAAATGATAATCAAAATTGAGTATACATGGCCGTAATAATCACAAAATAAGCTTTGATTTCATACCTCCATTCACGAAAACTATATAAAAATCGCGGCAATCATGATGGAAATAGGTCTCTAAGTTTGAAACCCCGTTCATCTCTTGTGCAGCTACTACATGCAAAGCACATCCTATAGAAAGATACCTAACACGGGGTAAGTCGTACCCATTCAGCGTGCATTTAATACGCAACTTAATGGAGTGGACGGTCATCGGTCGTGTGTCTACGGATGTAATGTTGAATATCCATGAGGTATCTCTGTCGTCATGCATATCCTGCATTATGCATGTCGCGTCTGTTTTCGCCCTGGACGTCGACACGGGGGAGGACCTCGGGCGGAGTATAGCCAATTCCACAGAGTAGACTCTCCCGCGGACGATGGCACCGGGCACGGGTATCCCGAGGGGAGGGTTCAGGAGGAGATAGCTGCACCAACTTGGGTCGGCGATCTCATTAAAAAACAATAGAATACAAAGGCTGGCGGAGACGTCGCGCCCCCCGCGGAGCCTTAGCGTATTACTTATAGTGATTTATTGTGCTCCCATTCAACAAATTCATGGAACACAAACTTACATTTGATAGACAAAAAACAAGCTCATACATTTTGAATAATATGACAAATAATGACAGAATGGAAACAATAACACAAAAAAATGAAACTCCCCCTCCCCCAAAGACCCTCTCCCCTCTCTCCCTAAAAAAAAAAAAAGGATATTACACACACACACACACACAAAACAAAAGACACTAACAAACAGATTAACAGGCTACTGGAAGATGTTATTTCTGATTCTTAACTGTTTTGAAGGTAGATATGGTCAAACCTCTTACATATATTTATACCTTTCCATTGTTTATTTTAATGCACACAGTATCACAAAAAGATAAAATACGATTCACAAGAATTTTTTTAAAACGATGACATTTCAATGTTGACCTTTGACCTTGTCTTTGTCCTTGATTGCAGCATCCAATCACAAGGTGGCTTTCAAGATTTGTCATACCCAGTCCACAGCAGGAGTACGAGAAGATGGCCCATTTCATGGACATCGAAGGACAGAAGATAAAGGCGAGGTAAGCTTAGTCAATCCACACTCCAGGGGGGTGTTTCACAAAGATCCTAAGTAGATCTTAACTCTAAGTTGGACTTAAAAATTATGGACAGCCATTGGAGCCTTAAAATGAAATATATTCAAAAGCAGAAATTCAAATATTTTCGATTTTTTATAAATTCCACATCAAGAACATGAAATCTCCTTATTGATAGAAAATATGAATGATTTGAATCAACGTTCTATGCCTTTAAAAATAATTTTTACAAAATATTTTCATAGATGCTACAGCTTTCCATAATTTTTAAGTCCAACTTAGAGATAGGTTCAACTTAGGATCTTTGTGAAACACCCCCCAGATTTCTTATTCTTCCTGTAAAGCTCGATACTAAGCGGGGGGAAAGAACTTTCGCTCATGCAGGGCCTTCGCCGTGGAATGCTCTCCCTCGAGAGAAGCGTAATAGCAGATCAGTTGTAGTGTTTAGAAATATCATTAAATCGTAGTTGTTTCATTTGGTCTATAATTAATTGCGCTGTCATATTTGTATGTTTTATCTTACTTCTGTTCCTTTTTCATATAATGCAGGTGCTTTAATTTGATATCTTTTTATGTTTTTGTTTCACAAATGCGCCATGAGCTTTTGATTTCAAGTGGATTTGGGGCCTTAAAATCTTTTATATTATTAATATTATTATAAGATGTCATAATGATATTAAAAAAAAGAGTAGAAGAATTAAAAAAGGAACAGTGTGTAATAGAATAGAGCAATTTGGTTGTGGACAGCAGTGCCCTATAAGCTTTATAAAGTGCACCTAAAGAGCAATAGAGTTTGGCAATTTTTGTTGTTTCTTAACAAATTTGAAGTTTGAAAAAAATGCTTATCGTCCTCGGAAGAAATCGCACCAAATTAATCTTACTTTGCAAAAATAAAAAAAAATAAAAAATATATATATACAGTGCGTCCCAAAAAAAACTATACACTTTTGAAATGGCTGCCGAATAAAAATATATATGATTTTTAGGGAAAAGTTTTATATGTATGGAAAGCTTATAAACTCAACTTTCATACCCTTTACAAAAGTGAGCAGTGCTCACCCAAGCATGGATTATTTTCTGACTTTTTGGTGTCGTATGAAAGTTGAGTTTATGAGCTTTCCATACATATAAAACTTTTCCCCCAGAATCATGTATTTTTTATTCGGCAGCCATTTCAAAAGTGTATAGTTATTTTGGGACGCACTATAGACATGACGAAGACTATAAAAATTGAATTACGTTGCCACTTCTTGCCAAACGTAGTCGATCGTCAAATAATATAGCGCAAGCAATTTTTTGTCAATTTTGAAATCCTAGTATATTATTGCTTTTAAGAAAATGATGAATTCATGCACAGCCTAATAATTCCATATATAGAGTTATGGACCTTGATTGCTTCTAAGTCGCCAATAAGAAATCATAATGACTGGCCAATATAAATGTTTGTTACTGTTCTATATTGTACCAATTTTTTTGTTATTGAGAGTATTACCATTGAATTTGAATTTGAAGCTCTTAGTACCTCAATAACTTTTCATCTACCAGAAATTTGCTCTAGAGCTAATGCATATTGAAACAAACTTTCTCTTAAAAAAAATGTAATCCCCCTTTTCCATACCCTTGTATTTCTCATGCAGGAGTGAAGAACGAGAGGTCAAACGTCTGATGAGGTCAAGGGGCGAAGGTCACTGGTATTACTACCCCGTAGCGACCCCGCCTAACTGGAAGTCTCAAGAGGAGATGAAGGAATAGAGATGAAAATTATTTCTCCGGCTAGATTGGAAAATCAATAAATTGTAAATAGGATGTTTTATGACGAAAGAGGGATTTTATTCATGATTTCATAGCACAGTGAGAGAGAGAGTTGTGACATGTGCATATATACCCATACATGAGTGGGGTCAGAGGTCAAATCATGGAGCTCCTTATAGTTCTTTCCTCACGTACAATCTGTAGAGGACGAAACTATTTGGAGCTCCACGAAATGACTGACCATTTGAAAGCAACTTCCTGTGACACAACTCTCTCTCTCAACCAGCTATGATAAATAGTCACTAATGTTGTTTTTTGGGGCAAAGGAAAGGGATTTAGAACATTTTGATGATGGAAGTTGTTTACTTATTGTGGGTTGATCGGTTTACACTAGATTTGATTGAGGGAACAGGAATGGACAGGGGGTCTTAAAACATTAGGTAACAGAGTTTACTTAAACCTTTCCCTCTAGAAGAATAGTTAACAACCTTCTTTAAATTCATTAAAATATTATCAAGATGACGACGGGTTGCATTTACAACTTTCATTGATAGTATTGCATTGTATTCAACTATACATGTACATTTAGAGTCAAATCTAGGGAAGCAACAACACTGCTCATATATTGATAACTTGAGTACAATGACCTTTGTCCAACTCTTATTTTCACCATTGATGTACATGTCAAGTAGGAAAGCAGAAGGGTGCCCTCAATTGTTGAAAGTTTGCCATTTTTCACAAAACAGCACTTTTACTTTAGATTCTTGATGCCCATATTTGGCAGTTTGGAGTGGGAATGGTCATGAATATTGTCCTTTTTTCTTTATCGTTTGAGTATTGATAATAAACTTTGACTAAAATGTACAAGAAAATGTGCCCAAGATGTCTATGTTCTTGTGTTTTGTGCAGTTTTCAAAGGTAGTACGGTATTTAATATTTTTGAAAGACTTTTGTTTCAGTTAAATTTTAAATAATCTGTTCTTTTAATATTATGTTTGAATAACATACTACAATAATAATAATTTTAGGATTAAAAAAAAAAAAATTTGTAATGCATTGTTATTCACATCTAATGATATATTTTACGCTACACCTAAATCGCCATAATGTAAATATTGCTATACCTCCTCTGTCTTGCAAGTTTTATAATTTGAGAACTATTTCACTTCAGGAGCCAAGCCACAAGGGACTGCCAGTAATGCTCCATTTAAAGCCCCATTGCACTACTTATAGCCAGAGCTGCCAACTAGTACAGATTTCCAATTGGTACGGAAATTAACGACCATTACGGAATGTTGTTTAAAATTACGGATTAAAAAAAAAAAAAGATTTTTTTTTTTACCGGTATATCCCCCCCCCCCCCCATTTTTCCTAGAAGACTGTGTTGTGATGATATGAAACTCATTATTTAACAACTTTGTGTGAGTAAAATCACAAAAAATTTCAGATAATCATGTGTCTGTGCAATGTTGGCGAGCCGTTTTTATTAGAGTCATAGCGCCGCATAGGAAATTACTGATTTATACCCAAAATTACTGATTTTGAGCCTTGTGATTACTGATTTTCTGTTCTGGAGGTTGGCAGCTCTGCTTATAGCTACTTGCACCCTCTATATAACAAACAATGCCTTATCAGTGCCTGTTGGTTCTCATTATCCCCTTTTTCCTATGTTAATTGAGAGCTGATTTGATGAGATAACCAACCTGTCAGTGACCTTGCAGGGAGGTCTAATCCCCTTGGCCAAACTAGTACAGACAGACTTTAAATCAGTTCATACTTCTTCCAAGTTCCAATTTAACACGTTTTAATTTTGGTTTGTGGACCAACCTGGGTACAGATTCTTGACACTGCACAATCTTTCAATCACAAATAGCTAATGTATACATTTTGCAAGAAACTTCAGTGTTTTGGTGTATTCAGGCCAGATAAAGTTAAATTCTGCAAGTCTAGACCACTCCCGATCATCCACAAAAGCCACATGTATATATCGAGGGTTCAGTGACACAAAGACGTAACTCCATATTTTGCCCAAATGAGTATTTGATATCAAAATGTTCAGAAAAATGTGGGCTTTTCAAGAAACGCAAAGATTTAACTCCAACCAACACCGCATTGAAGTCAATGACCAAGTGGACCTCTATCTTCAAACCACTTTTTCTCAAAATGGAGTTACGTCTTTGTGTCACTGACACCTCAATATGAAATATTCTGATTTTCATAACTTTGACACACACTGGGAAACATCATCACGCATGTACACGGAAAAACAGACATCCAGACAAACATCATTTATGGAATTTAAAGCATTTTATTTGAATCATCCATAATTACAGCAGTATGAGTAGTTGTTCTACCTGTACAGAGCTTGTTGACAGATATTTAAAAAAAAAAATTGACAAATGTATTTTTAAATCTTAACTTGCAAGGGAGCTGTCTAGACTACAGAGGATAAAGGCATTGCTACTTAGATAAGAATCGATATTCCAGGGGGGTGTTTCACAAAGATCTAAAGTCAAACCTAAGTCTAAGTTGGACTTTAACATTATGGAGAGCCATTTGTAGCCTTAAAATAAAATATATTCAAAAGCGAAAAATCCAAGTATTTTAGACTTTTTATAAATTCCACATCAAGAACATGAAATCCCCTCGATAATAGAAAATATGAAAGATTATAACCAACATTTTATTCCTCTTAAAATAACTTTTACAAAATATTTTCAAATATGCTAACTGCTTTCCATAATTATTACCGGTAAGTCCAAATTAGAGATTAGTTAAACTTAGGATCTTTGTGAAACACCCCCCTCAAAGATAAATATGCTTTCTAGGGCCAGGAGGGTGTTACTCTACACAGAGTCGACACCCTCATAGCAATAAGCACGCAATAGTTCAATTTTTTGTTCTTCAATCATGGAATCGGGGTATTGTATCAAACAAATAGAACCTTAATCAAAGAACTAATAATACATGAGCCATTCTTTTTAGGATAAATCAATACTCTTGCATGTCACACTCTGGTATAAAAAAATACAGTACATGTCCATGACCCTATAAAACAAACTTTTTGAACAAATTTCGCTGTTTGGAGTAAAAAAGGCGTTAACTCTGAAATTATACAAGTCAACACCTTTTTGGCTCAAAACAGATGTATTTGATGATTAATGTATTACATCATTCATTTTCTAAAGACATTACACATTTATCTATATCAATCAGCTTAAAAATCATTAATTCTACTGAAAGATGTTAGTAACTGGCTTTCTCGCTCTTAGCAGACCGAAATGTGAATAGGGTCGTTCATTTAGCAACCAAAAACGCGACTTCAATTACTTAAATGGATGAAAAGATGGGACAAAAAAGTGTCGGGTTTGCAGTATACTCTAAATTTATGCTACGGCGGACGATTACTTTATTCAAAGGCCATAAATTTTAGATGATGACTACAATCCAATCAGACTGTCACATGTTTATTTTTGTATTAAGCAATTAGTACCAATGCAGAGTAGAATACTAATTGCAATCACTTTATATATGGAATAGATGCTATTAGATCATATAGTGATGCATTTTTCATACTCATGGTACATGTACTGTACATTTGGGATATTTTGATACCATTACAATGAGAAATTTGTTGGTACCGGTACATCTCACTAAAATGAAGGCATACATTAAATAAAGTGAAGTTGTGTTTGTAGTTTGCGCTCACCTATGCAATGCTTCAACAGTTTTGAATGCAGAATTCTGTAAGACTTGCCCAAATGAGCAAAATTGCCTTTAGTATTCCCCTTAAATTCTTATAAAAAACAAACAAAACAAACAGATTTGGCAGCAAAAAACACCCAGCATTTTAGAACACTATATTGCAAGTATACAAGCAGTTACCTGCAGAATGATACAATATTAATGTGATCAAAACAGGTACAGCAACCCTGCAAGCTCTTGCATTTTTACATGTTATCCAGCAATAATTTGAGGTTTCTTGCATTTGGATAATACAATTAATCATAGATCATTGTAGCAGGATCAGACTTTATTCAATAATAATAATAAATAACTAATAATAATCACAATTTTTCATTTTTTTCTTCTCAAATTCATTATTTTATTCTAAAAAGTCATTATACAAATAGTGGTATACTATGTATCCCCAAACTCACACGTGTATTAGTTACAAAGGAATGACAACGAACAAGTAAAACTAAAATCTGAAGAAGATTGGTTGGCTAAATATGGATTTTTTTTCTAAAGAAACACACTTTACACGGATTAATCTTACATGTACATACAGTACTGTAGAATCCCAAGTAATTTGTTTGATGTTAAAACGCAGTTACATCATAACACTTTTGATAATCTGTGCTCTTCTAATTTTCTTTATAAAATAATAATAAAACAAAAAATTGGTTCTACATAGAAATTCAGTAGGCCATTCATATAGAAAATAGATGATAACTTTTGGTAATTTCACACACACACAAAACTAAATTAAACATTTACAACCCGAAATGAATACATTTCATTTAATAGTATACCAATAAAACTCTCATTAAATTCAGTCATCTTTTCATCTATAGATATACATGTTGATTTCACAGAGGGAATATTTTATGATGACTCTTCAACCTATCATGTTTCGGCTATTTTGAATGTTCATTGAACTCTTAATGATCAGATTAGCAATCAAAATGCAACATACACATGTAATTTGGATGCTTTTACAATGTACTACAGATAGAATAAAAGATAAACGATGAAATGTAAACAAGCATACATGTAGACGTAAAACTGGCACTCAAATTCTGTTTCTATTTTCATCATCACTCAAGCTTCATTTTAATATAAGTCACCTGAAACTGATGTATGTACACGTACTTAGGACGCTAAATCCTGCATAAATGCATATACAAGAAGAACAAAAGCATATCCTAACAAGAATAGGTACACATGATGATCACAATATCCAGTTATGAAAGAATATAGAGGACGCAACAAACAGCATGGTAAAGTGTGCGCTAGGTTGAGTAGGGCATAATGACATCTCGGAGTTCACTAATAATCCTCTTGCACTCACTGTACTGTACAAACATCGTACAGTCAAATCCGTCTTACAGTTGTAACCTCTCTATAAAGGCCATGCACCTGTCTACAGGTTAAGCGTTATAGGATAAATCAATACTCTTGCATGTCACACTCTGGTATAAAAAAGGGTATACAGACATGTTCCAGAACACATGTAAATTCTTTCTCACTGGAGCAAAAAATACATGGCCACTATGCACAGGTTACCTCTAGAGAGAGGTGGCCACGAAGACAGGTTCGTACATGTATATTTAAATGCTACGCTGCAGGGTGATTCAACCCAGCGAGGGCTTGTTCTCTTTAAAAAAAAAAAAACTTCATAATCGCAGAATCCAATTTCTGTATAATACACATCATTCTGGCCAGCATAACAAGCCTTCGCTGCGAGCGGATGTCGTGCAATACCATTTTTGCTTCAATGCCCTCAAACCAGCTAGCCCACAGCACTATACATGCACGACTGTTGCCGCTGCACGCTTGAAAATCAACACGCATACGACATATATTCCTACTTCACGCCGACTAGCAAACTAACCATGATTAATACTACTGTTATAGCTTCCGGTGTGAACACTTCTTTAATTCACACACAAAAATCACCATATACATATACAGGCACTTATAGACTCTGATTTGATATATACAAAGTTTACACAATCACCTCAGCTAAATGCAAACATTTGGAATAGAAAAAGAAGGAGAAAAATTGAAATCTTATCATTAACATGTAGGCAAAACAAATATATGCAATTACAGTTTAATCTTTTGAAAATGACACTTTGTTACATTACACAATACTCACACTTGTTTTGTTCTATATAGAGAAAAACACAATACACAAAGACACAGAAATTCAGACATCTGTTAAATCTCTCCACTGTAACTTCCTTTTTTTATCTATCACTCTCTCTTTTTAGAAATAAGGCGCCAAAGTCCCAATAATAAGCAATTTGGAGGGTGTGGTCGGACTGCTACTTTTGCAAAATGGCAGTTATTGGTTTTGTGTACAAGGGTTGTATATCTTTTACATTTTCTCCCTTAGTTTTATCAATACTGATGATTATTGTATGATGAGAGAAAAACTAAAAAAACTATTTAAAAAAGAAGAAGATGAATCTTTGTGTTTAATAGTAAATTTCATAGATTTGGTTGAAAATAAAATTCTTTGGGCTTCTGAAAGCTCCCCAAAGCCAACAATAGCATATTTATTTAGAATTCACCGTCTTTCAAGAAATTTGAATGATGAAATCAAATGGGACACTTTAAACACAATTCCATATTCCCCTTTTTATCAAGAAAGCAAATAGAAAGTATTACTGAGGCCCATGATAAACAAAATTTTACAATAAATGCCATAATTCATGGAAAATGCAAGCATCGTAGAATTGTTTATTTTGCTTGGATCTTGTGGTCTATTTTCATTAGGTGATCTGAAAAATTGAAAAACTTGGGTAAAACTAATATTTATGCCAATTTTTCCTTTGGTAGGCTTTTAAAAGGGACTGGATATTCATCAAAAGTAGCGTGTGAGCGGGAGAATGCATGGAATGAGAAACACGGTGTACAGAGATCAAGAAAGCTACTATATCATCGTGAAGAGGAGAGGGCTTGCTTGAAATGGGGAAAAAACAGAGAGATGGGGCAATAAACCAGTATCCGATAATGGGAGACCTTTAGCAGCAGCGACCCTTTGAACGTAAATAACCTTTTCAACGCTTCTTTAAGGTAAGTGCCTTGGTCATGCAACGTACATGGAAGGAACTAGGAAGGTATATGTCTGAATGAAGGAACTGATATCCCTTTTCCACAAATGGAGAAGGAATTGTCTGCTTGTCCAATGGGGGAGGGCCATAGGGGCATTAGCTACGTAAAAATATGAAAAGGGACTAGATGTTCTTCAAAAGTAGCAAAAGTTGCTCCTTGCAGACCAACTGCTTTTCATATAAGAGAGAGAGAGAGAGAGAGAGAGAGAGAGAGAGAGAGAGAGAGAGAGAGAGTTTTTAATGACAAAGAGAAACAGAAAGATAAAGAGAGAGAGGGAATACTGGTCAAGGTGAGATTGGTCAATTGTTAATTCAGAATAGAGAGTGAGTGAGAGAGAGAGAGAGAGAGAGAGTTAGAGAGGGGAAAATAAGGGAAACCCAAAACATGGATGCTTTATTAAATGAGTGGGAGAGAGTTGGATCTCTCATCACGTCATACAAATATCTGCCATGTTCTTTTAAAGTCAACAAATTCCCAGTCTAAATATATGTTAGAACAGTAAGATAAGCATCAACGTGTGCATGAGCCATCAAATTTAATGACGTCATGTTTCATCTGAGCTGATGCTTGACTTCCATCTTCTCTTTAATGCACCCCCCCCCCCTCCCCTTCCCCCCACGTGATATTTACAAAACAAACAAAACACATGAATGTGCTCTGGATTACGGGAGATTCTGGTGGAAAAAATACCCAGTGGGAATCGCCAGGTTGTTGCTGGAGAGGAGAGCCAAATTGGGCAAAAATTTATGAGCAAACAACTGGTGACACCGACTACAACATGGTAGACGTGACTAATTCCTGTAATGGCCATTTAGCATGTAATTTGCAAGATGTGATTTGCAACTTTAAATGCTATCAAGAATATTAACGACTTATAGCTTAGATTATAAACGAAATTGTAAGAAAATAGGGTGAGCCTTACCGCAAAACGAGTCATATTTCTTCATCTTAATTTCCTCTGTACTGTGAATGAAATCTATATGTCTGTTTAGAGCCAGAAAAGCGTTAATTAAGGTAATAACAGCAAGAATTAATACCATGCTGGTTCTCAATGGATGGTATTACAGGTAAATTACTCAAAATTCTGAAAACATAGAGCATTATGATTAATTTTATTGTGCATAAATTAACCTTGTATGCACTATGTATCTCAACTTTCTTCAGGTGTACATGTCATGGTACAGGCTCTCCTTCAAGGCTTCAGAACTTGTTATAAAGTGTCAATTAGAGTCTGTATCTGCAGACTACGGTATGGCTTCAAGGGAAACTGTTGTAGCTCATGTTTTCGTTGCAAGTAACGCAACTCTCCTATCTTGAGTATGTCTGAGAAGGCCTGTCTTCATCAGACTGAAGTTGCAAAATAACCCGCTATTCTAACTAGCCCGATCTCAAATTAGCCAGCTAATTTGTGTCCTCATCAGCCTGCAGCTGCAGTTAGCAGGGCTATTTGGTCAAGAAAATATCCAAAGCTATAGTCTTGTTTCCAAAATAGCCCGCTATTCGGGAAATAGTGGATTAATTTGCGCCTGTTCGAGCTAGTTTGTGATGAGCGTATCTGTCTGGTGAACATCAAGAAAATATCCAGAGTCTGAAAATAGTAGGTTATTTTGCAACTTCAGTCTGATGAAGACAGGCCTAGAGAGATACATCAGCATGGATTTTAACAATGATGCCTAAGTAATAGAAAACAACGCTCGAATCACTGATCCATGAAAGCACGCCGAAACGTGCTCCCAATTTAGATAATTGACGCCACACACTGGTAAACGTCTAGTCTAGTCCAGCGAGAGGATGGTACATGTAGCCTTTTAATGTAATGTAGGATGGATTGTAATAACTCATTGTGAATTCAAATATATGAATTATCAATGGGCCTGCTTACAACTGCAGTAAATTTACATTTTCACAAACTGTTATGAAACAAATCCCAAAACAAGTTCATTTCATCCTCTTTTGAAATAATCACTTAAACTCTCATTTAAACCTATTTTTGAGAGGAATATTCAATTAAATCTACACAAAATAGCTTGCAGTTGTACCAAAAGCCTTTGCATCTCCACTGATAATGTATGTCTTAAATTTTGAATTATTTATAGGAGCAAAGTAAATCTTCAGCTCTTCCAACATTTTGACAAACATATTCATTATGACATACCGATAGGCTGGTATACATTTTATTGCCCTTAAAAAAAGATAATAAAATGTAGAGGCGGAAGTTCCGTGGGAGATTGATGTTCCCCATCGCGCTATGATTTCAATCACATTATATCCTATTGGTAGTGAATAAATACTATGTTCACCTCATCAATAATTTATTAGCTAGCTTCATCGTGTTTATGTTATGATGGGGCACACCGGAGGGAAAGGGGCTCTGATGTTATTTCACACAATGTCTACATCTTTAGTCTTCTTGGAAGTCTAAATTCAAATTCAATTATCAAAATTGCAGCATTACATCTGCATATATTCTCTTATCTAACTGTACGTTATGGTAGGTTTTTTCGCGAGCAATTTCCCTTATAAGGAATGCCCGGATACCGGTAGATAATTCTATCTTGCCATATGATAATACATTTGTGTTTAATTGTATAACTTCAATAGAATTTGAAATATTGTTTAATCACAATTAAGGATGACAGTAAATGTAATGTTTTTGCAATGGACTCTTTCATTTACAAGAGAGAGAGAGAGAGAGAGAGAGAGAGAACAATTATCAGATTAAAAATCAAATTATACAAATCATCATAAATAGACTGGAAAAAACAGAAACTTTTCACACGCATGAAATGATTGTGAATTTCGCAACAGGTTAGGGTTCTTGAAAATTTCATGCCGCAAGATACAATGTCAATGATTACCAAGTTGTTATGACAAGACTGAATCTTTGCAATTTACGGATTCATGTTTGTTGGTGTAAACAAAAAAATTCTGTCGTTTACGATTCACTGAAGTTTCACGTCGCGAATGTTTTTGGTTTTACGGTAGTTTGAGGCAGTGAGTGAAGAAACAAAAAGTAGGATGTTGAATTACAGTTTAACAGCCTGCTGTGTATCAGCATAGCACTCTATACCTGTTTTGAATGACAGACTTACCATGCACATAAACAATACAAGTTAGAAAACATGAAAAAGGCGGAACCACATTTACTTTTCTAACACAGCATACATCATCTTCCCTACTGTTGTCTGTCTCGTGAATTGAACATGTAATCATGAAGTCCACATTCACTACAAAAAAGCATTAAGTACACGGACAAAAAATCCATGTGATATACCATTAGAAGAGAGAGAATGTAAAAGCATTACTCTTGTCAATAGTATTTTTCAAGGTATTAATATATATATGTACAATCAAATGTGAAAATATTTAATTACATAGATTGGATTATGTCTTGGTGCCCCTCCGTTTGCGGTGTTGATGACGTGGCGAGCGTGGATGAATGTCAGACGTAGTATAGCCGTACTTTGGATGTACTAACGAGGAGTTCTTCGTCGTAAAATTTTGTTTCGATTACAACGTTGCCACTGTATGCACAAAAAGGAGGAAAAGAGAACAATATTTATTCAATATATTTTGTTGTGATATTATTCACAGACTGCTGTAAAAGTACAAAATAAACATATATTTGCATGAATAGATTCTCTCTTCATGTTCTTCCCCCTCTCCCTTCTTTCTCTTCTCCCATTTTATCCTTCTCTTGCCTGTCTACCTTCCCCTCTTACCTCCTTTGTACCTCTCATTTCTTCCCTCTTCATCTCCATTCCCATTCCCCTCCCTACCCTCTCCTCTCTACCTATTCCCCCCCCCCCATCCTTCCTTTCTCTACTTCTCTCTCTCCCTCGTCCTCACAGCCTTACTACATGTACTCTTCTCCCTCCAGACACCATCAAACACCTCAATCTAACTCTACATGATATCAGTTCATTCTCTACCCTTACCCCTCTCTCCCTCTCTCACCGCATCTCTACCTCTCCTATCTCCATATATCTTCTCATCTTTTATTCTTTCTCTTCTCTCCTCCTCTCATCTTCACTCCCTGTCTCTCTCTCCAGACACCAATAGATACTTGTAGCTTTCTCTGATATCACTTCCCATTCTCCACCATGGATATTAGCACTGTGATCGTACATACTCATCCCCTAGAAGTGACTAGAATGAGTTGAATTCTCCTTCTCCCCCATCTTTCCTCATCTCTACTTCTCCTTCTTCCTCCCCTTCTTCCTCCCCCTACTCCTTCTCCTCTCCTCCACTCCCTCACTACTTGTCCCCCTCCGGACACCAAAAGACACTTGTAGCTTTCTCTGATATCACTTCCCATTCTCCATCATGGATAGTAGCAATGTGATCGTACATACTTATCCTCTAGACGTGACTAGAATGAGTTGAATTCTCCTTCTCCCCCATCATTCCTCATCTCTACTTCTCATTCTCCCTCCCCTTCTTCCTCCCCTTCTTCCTCCCCCTACTCCTTCTCCTCTCCTCCACTCCCTCACTACTTGTCTCTCTCCAGACACCAATAGACACTTGTAGCTTTCTCTGGTACCACTTTCCATTCTCCACCATGGATAGTAGCAATGTGATCGTACATACTTATCCCCTAGACGTGACTAGAATGAGTTGAATTCTCCTTCTCCCCCATCTTTCCTCATCTATACTTCTCCTTCTCCCTCCTTCTCCCTCCTCCTCTCCCTCACTACTAGCCTCCCTCCAGACACCAATAGACACTTGTAGCTTTCTCTGATATTACTTCCATTCTCCACCATGGATATTAGCAATGTGATCGTACATACTCACCCCCTAGATGTGACTAGAATGAGCTGAATCCCCCTGCTCTCCCATCTTTCCTCATCTCTACTTCTCATTCTCCCTCCTCTTACCACTCCCTCTCTTCCTCCACACCCCCTCCTCCTTCTCCTCTCCTCCACTCCCTCACTACTAGCCTCTCTCCAGACACCAATAGACACTTGTAGCTTTCTCTGATATCACTTCCCATCCTCCACCATGGATAGTAGCAATGTGATCGTACATACTCATCGCCTAGACGTGACTTGAATGAGTTGAATTCTCCTTCTCCCCCATCATTCCTCATCTCTACTTCTCCTCTCTCCCTCCACACCCCCTCCTCCTTCTCCTCTCCTCAACTCTCTCCCTCACTACTTGTCTCCATCCAGACACCAAAAGACACTTGTAGCTTTCTCTGATACCACTTTCCATTCTCCACCATGGATAGTAGCAATGTGATCGTACATACCCATCCCCTAGACGTGACTAGAATGAGTTGAATTCTCCTTCTCCCCCATCATTCCTCATCTCTACATCTCCTCTCTCCCTCCACACCCCCTCCTCCTTCTCCTCTCCTCCCCTCCCTCACAACTCGTCCCCCTCCAGACACCAATAGACACTTGTAGCTTTCTCTGATATCACTTCCTATTCTGTGATCGTACATACTTATCCCCTAAACGTGACTAGAATGAGTTGAATTCCCCTTCGCCCCAATCTTTCCTCATCTCTACTTCTCCTTCTCCCTCCTCCTACCCCTTCTCCCTCCTCCACGCCCTCCAGACACCAATAGACACTTGTAGCTTTCTCTGGTACCACTTTCCATTCTCCACCATGGATAGTAGCAATGTGATCGTACATACTTATCCCCTAGACGTGACTAGAATGAGTTGAATTCCCCTTCTCCCCCATCTTTCCTCATCTATACTTCTCCCTCTTCCTCCTCCTACTCCTCCCCTCCACTCTCTTCAGACACCAATAAACACTTGTAGCTTTCTCTGATACCACTTCCATTCTCCACCATGGATAGTAGCAATGTGATCGTACATACTCGTCCCCTAGACGTGACTTGAATTCCCGCTGGGGATCCTTATTTGATGTAAACACTCTGAAGCAAAATCCTCTACTTTTCCGGTTCTCCCCCTTCCTCATCCCGCGCTCAGACTACTACAAATCATTTGGCCTTTCTTAATCAGCTCGAGATATCCTGCTATTTGAACTATCCCGATCGCAAATTATCCAGTTAATCTGCGTCCTCATCAGCCCGAAGTTGCAATTAGCAGGATATTTGGTCAAGATAATCATCACAAGATATCTTGGGCTAGTTTACAAAATATCCCCCTATTTGTCTGGTGCGTCTTCACCAGCCCGAAGACTGGCACTATGAAAAAACGCTAAGCAAAATATCTCGAGCTCGAGTTATAAGTTTCGAGGTCGAGTCTCGAGCTGATGAAGACGCGATTTGTAACTTCGGGATTATTTCCCAAATCAGAAATAGCTAGCGGCTATTTGGTAATCTTGAGCTGATAGAGGCAGGCCTAATGGCAAGTCATTAATCTACGTTTGCCACTCTCCAACCTGATGTTCAACAGGTACCAATAGGAAGGAATTCCTTGAACATTGTGAGCACCAAAATTAGAAGCCAGTAGAGGAGAGCTGGGGTAATATTAAAGTGCCTTGAGGCACGATATGTTTACTCCTTTTTTTAGTCTGAACGTTGCATAAAGAAATTATGTCATATAATAAAATGATGTATAATGATTAATGAAACGTATGCTTGAGCATCATTTTGAACAAAAATTTGATAAAGATCAGGTTAACACTAGCCAGAACGTTGTATCATATCACTCATCCTGCCATAGGCAAGTGTATTTAAGAAAGTGTTTCTGATTTTCAGAATATTTTAGAGCTGGAATGGAGTTGTAAATCATTACACTATGCCTTGAAGGACTTCAGGTTTTATGAAATGACTACCAGTATGTTTTACAATTTTTACTGTCACCTTTTAATATGAGAAATGAGTCAATTATTGGTTTTTAATTTTTCCCATATAATCATATCAAAACACAAACTAAGATTTAAAAAAGGGTAGTTCTAAACTTTTACTTATATCGATCCCCGTTCAAAAAAGAAAGAAAAAAAAAGAGAAAAGAAAAAAGATAAAGAAAATAAGAATAAAATGGTGCAAAATAGTTTACAGTAGGGGTTTCACTCGTGAGCGAAAATCTCTCGACTTTCACTCTTTCCAGCGAACACTCTCACACACAAAACGGAGTCATATGCACAACACAGGCCACGCAGTCAGTGTGTGGTATCTCCATTGCGTAACACGCACATCGCTAGCCCGGTGAATCACTCTCCCTAAACGACCCTGAATAAGTGCATCTTTCGAAATTTTCCGAAAGAGTAACCTCAACTTCGACTCAAAATCCGTTATTTGTTTCAATGTTTTATTCTTCGGAAATATTCCCGACTGAATCTTGAAACCCTACGGAAACTAACGAGTGATGTCACATCACTAAACTCTTGTATCGAGGTTGCGATTCTTCGTTCCGAAGCTTTTTGATTGAATTTCCGGGGATTTTTTGCCATCTAAGCAGAGTGTGACATAGTAAATTCCAATATTTGATATCTTAATTTTGTATTAATTGTTGTCACATTAAATCATGAGCTTTCGTTTTCCGCGGAAAGTGTCATTTTGAACGCAAGTTTTGACCAAAAATTTGCCTCGTGCGAGCGAAAGTTTTGACTGCGCTATCCCACTGGGAACCCCCCAACTCTCCGCAGCAGTGAGTCGCAACCATTTTGACGGGATTCACGAGCTCAACGAATGACACTCGTAGTTCTAATGTTCATATTTACATTGTCTCTTAGTAATATGATTCAGATAAATATTTTTATAGTTTTATTAAAAAACGTTTTGAACGTATTTCTTTTGTAAATTTACCCCTGAAATTTTAAATTTTACGACACTTTCGAAGCTTTAATATTCGCACACCCCTTCTATCTGAATAGTGCGGTCCATCTGTTGTTGTTTACAAACTTTCCAACGGCAGGACGTAAATTTCCCACGTATAGAAATCTGTGTTTGTGCTATTTTTTTTATACGGAAATCGTAATGAAAATATACAATATTTTAATTTCCTTTGACTTTAGATATCTTTTCTATATACTTTTAATGCTTCCCACGAATACTGTATAGTTATAAATGTGATTGACAATATTTATACGAATAAAATTAAGCTTTTTAGAGCTGAAACTTGGTCTTGGAAGTTGGAGTTTCTAGTAATGTATTAATATTTCTAGTGCTCTAACTTAGATTTAGATCTAGATCTACGATGTATTTTGTTTTACAAAATGGAGATAAATAACGAAACTACGCTGACACAAATGTCAGACTTCATAAAATTATACGATTTTTATTCTCTTGTATGGCCTTGTTTTTGATATTTTGGTTGGCAATAGCAGTTGAATTCCTAACCCTGAATAATCAGATAATGATTTTTGAGAAGAACGTACTATTGTACTTGTACTATTTGTAGGTCTAGATCTAGATCTAAAAACAAGTTCGTGATGGAAACTATATGAGCAATAATGGTATAGAAAAGTTGTTAAAAGTATTATTTTTTTAAATATTACTTTATGTTATTTCTTCTTCCATTAAATTTGTCAGGTTTAGCTGGGCCCTCTTGCATAACAAATTATATGCGATTCTGATTGCTTGAAAATCAAGTTGCGTTTAAATTTTTGAAAAAATATATAAACTAGAACTTAAGTTTATTCAAGAAAATAAAAATAACACATTGTGCCCAACAACATCAACATTCATTAAGTAAAGTAAGAATGTCAACTCTTGGAAACAAAAACGAAGAGATCAAATGGAGAAGATGTAACAAAACCAAAACAAAATAATCAATGAAAAGAAGATGTAACAAAACCAGAACAAAATAATTAATGAAATTGAAAAGAAGATGTAACAAAACCAAAACAAAGTTATCAATGAAAAGAAGATGTAACAAAACCAGAACAAAATAATCAATGAAATTGAAAGGAAGATGTAACAAAACCGAATTTTTTACCGAAACAAAGTAATCAATGAAAAAAAGATGTAACGAAACCAGAACAAAATAATCAATGTAAAGAAGATGTAACGAAACAAAAACAAAATAATCGAATGAAAAGAAGATGTAACAAAACCAAAACAAAATAATCAATGAAAAGAAGATGTAACGAAACCAAAACTAAATAATCAATGAAAAGAAGATGTAACAAAATCGAAACAAAATAATAATTCAATGAATACAAAAAGTTAATTTGCTTTTTTTTTATTTCCCTGTTTAAGTAGTTAACAGTTCGTGTGTTGTATTCTGTGTGTGCGTGTGTGGGTGTGTGTGTGTTTATTTTTGAGTGTGCATGTTTTTGTTGTTAGTATGAGTTGCTAGAGAGAATAACGTGTATGAATGTCGGTATCAGGTTGCTTATTGAAAATAAAGTAATTCAAAATCAATAAAGCCGACCACCTAAGAAAAACAATATAAAACAAAACAAAAACAATAAAAACAATAAACAATTAAAATCTACTTTTGCCTGCAAACTTGATATCTGTTTAAAATACTGAAAGTAAAAGAACTGTAAAAAAGTTCATGAATTATATACTAATATTTGATTTTCATGTTTTCAAAACAATAAAATACATTAAATAATTAAGAAATGAAGAAAAACATAAGCTTACTGAAGAATTGGTCGCTAACTTTTTCACATTTTCATGTCTCATGTCTTCAAGCACATAAATCCAGAAAACTGGATGCCTGACGTACTTTCCCTTTGAGATATGTTCATTAATGTACAAAACTTGCATAAATTTACATATTTAATTAGTCAACAAAATATGGATTTCAATCTATAATATCTTGCGAGTGTATATATAAAATTTCATTTCAATTGAATGCTGCATCCCAGAGATATAGATAGATACACTTGAAACAATATGAAAACTTTCTATTACAAAGAGTACCACAATGGTGCCATTGCTAAAACAAAAGAAATAAAAGGTTTGACCTTTTGACCTTTGTCAAATTTTTTGCCTTCTATTAATTCATTTAAAAATTTGTAACTTTTGAACGCCTTGACCGATTTTCAAATTTCAAACTGCAAAATTCTTCTGAAATTACACTCTATATGTCCAAGAAGAAAGTACACCTGCATCTATAACATTACAAAAACACCTAAAACCCCTATTTACAGCACTCCTTCAACTACAAGGACTGCCACTTGTCACTTTAACACACTCCCCCTAAATTGCTATTTTAAGTGCCTATTACCTTTAATCCATGTAGAACACTACCTGAGCTACATAACTTTTGTCCAAAAAAAAAGAGGAAAAAAATGAAAAAAATGAAGAAAAGAAATGAAAACAAGCATGCGAGGCCTCCCATGTAAAGAAATACTTAGTAAACAGAGCAGTACATTCCAAGGGAATATCCATTATGAAAATCCCATTTTCTCTACAAAAGCAAAAAAAAGTATGAGGAAAATAGATCTTTAAAAAAAAAGGAAGGAAAAAAAGTCTTGAAAGCATTGCAAATAATAAGGACCTTTCACTTCCAAATACCAGCATGAGTCTCTGACAAGAACATGGATGGTATTGTTTTGATTGTCATGGTAACAGAGCCGACAATATATGTCAAAATACTCTTGGACACTAGTCTACAGGCTCAGACATTCAATGCTCACTACACAAGGGGAAGGGAGGGAGGGATCTCCACTTGTCAATACTGTCTATAAAGAGTGTATTCAGTCAAGGCGCTATACTGGGACCACATCTTTTTTTCCCGTTTTTCTTTTTTTCATTACCTATTTGAGCTGCATATAGGCATGAATCATGAAGTGTTGTACCTGACTGTTAAAACAGTATGTGTATACTTGTAAGTAAGCAACCAGGCGACCGACGGCTTCTATTCCTCTCTGAGAGACTTGCTAAGCTTAATCAAAGGCACTAGTGCATGGACTTGGTTTCAAACCCAGGATCTCCCACTTAGAAGACCACTGCCGGACCCATGAGCCAACGGGCACACATGAAACTCACTACACAGGGGGAGGGGTCTTCTTCAACAATGCCTATGAGATTAGTATGCATGTTCACTCAAGGCACCATACTGGGACCCTTTCTTTTTTTCCTGTTACATATCCATGGTTAAGCTGCATAGAGGGTTGCATGGATATGGGAAATACTCTTACAATTTATCACAAAAAAGTCAGAACAGGGCCTCATTCTACATGAGGATGTCTATCCAAATTCTAAGCTCCATCTCGAATCCCAAAATCTAAATCTGACATGATTGCACAGATATTTATGGATTTGGGCTTCTCAGATTTCACAGGTTTTAAATCGCACAGCTGGGTACAGAGCTACTCGGAGACGCGGTGACGTGAGGGTGGCAGCACTTCACATATACTTTTGACAGATCAAAGAACATGACGCATGTCATATGACACGCCATTACAAACCACTTCTGATCAAATTTGAAATTGACAGTGGAACATGAGGAGAAATCTGGGATAATCGATGCATTTTCGTGAAGGAAGACTTGTGAAAAGGAGGTCCGACCATGCACTCATCCACACATCGCCCTTTCAGTAAGGGCAGAGTTTCGGCAAGTGCATTGAGGAGTTCAGAGCAAAATCAGTTAGATGCAATCTGCTTTGTATTTAACCTTTTTAATCTATGATAATATATAAGTTCATCCCCCCCCCCCCAAAAAAAAAAAAACACCTTGAAGTCTTGTGAATGGTGATTTTCCTTAAAGATAAAGACCAGTTATGGTAATGCAATTGCATTGTGAAAGAAACGTGGTGGAATAGATCAGAAAAAGGTTGATCATCTAGCATATGAGTATTGGTGTGTACTGCAAGGTTCTGGAATCATCAAAATGATAATAAATTTGGTCCAGTTTTGGTAAAGTTACAAGCACTGTACACAGAAAGATGTTTATGGGATGATGCGACACGTGCGCAAAAAATAGATATAATAATTTACCAAATATATCAATTAGTAGGCGGTTTATTGGCAATATTTGTATCATCACGTATTAGTCAAAACATATTCTTTCACATGATTGGTAATAAGAGCTTCCATTTCATTTTTTGAGAGGGGGGCATTTCCAAAAATGGTCTTTACCTTTAACAATATGAGGGTTTTACCATCGGATAGTCATATCACTTTACGTTTCTGCAACATCTCCCTCATCACATGCATAATCAATTGATATTTTATGTTAGGGGTCCCTTTTATGTTTCATAGGTCATTATAATTTCCATCACTCTATACTCTGTCAATGCTATATAAAAGCTCACCAGTAACCACACAGCACTCCATTCCAGAGTTACATACAATTCATGCACAAACAGATGTACATAGGTTTTTACACATTCCTCTTACACTTTTGGAAGAGAAGGTGGGAGGAGGGATCATTTGATAGTTAGCTGTTATCCTCGATTACAGCTAAAACACAAGGTTTTAAAAGATAAAACCCTGTTAATATGTTCCTACGGATTCTTATCTTGCAAGTGTGAAAGGGGTGTAAATAAGACCTCCCAAATCTACTAAACCCCCTCCCGAAGGTGGGATGAGGGGTCATTTGATCCCTTAGCTTTTATCCTCGATTACAGCTAAAACACCAGGCTTTTAAAGATGAACCCTGTTATACATGTATGTGTTCCTGCGCAATCTTATTTTGCGAGTGTGAAAGAGGTGAAATAAGACCTCCAAACCTACCAAACCCCCTCCCAAAGGTGGGATGAGGGATCATTCGATACCTTAGCTGTTATCCTCGATGACAGCTAAAACACAAGAACTAAAATTTAAATCCAGCAAATCCTCCCTCTCAAGAAACAAGTAGGGGAACAAATGTTCCCCTCGGAATGCACGCTTAGGGGGAGACTTATCCAAGCGTAAAGGCAAAACCATTGCCAATTGCTGTGGGTAACATCATGTTTAACGTTTTCTAACGTCTTGTGCTGTGAAAACAACCTCCCACAAAGGAATACTAAACTTGTACTGATTTACATGCGCCATTCACAGAAAAGGTCATTATTTCCCAGTCATGGGGTAGATGTAACAAAAGAAAAGAATAATGTTCATTAATACTAAATGACTTCTCCTTTTTTGAACACTTGATTTACTCTTTACTCTGTGTCTCACAGATAACCAGATGTTTATATGTCTTCTGACCATGGTGAATGGGGATGAAGCAATGCATTTTGGGAAAATTTAGCTCCTGTCATGAAAGAATGGCCTGGTAATACTTTACCTCCTAGCCAAGTTAACTTTTACATTTTTCTTGTCTCTTTGATTTAGCTACAGTGAGCATGACGTATAAGTACACCACAATATGAAGATTAGAACTGTGTCACAACGTAAAAGCTTCCTACGCATGACCTGATAAAGTGATACAAACCTTAATTAATCTGATCAGACATCACATGTCATAAACGATTCATCAATTACCTCATAGATGACCTATTACAAAGGATTAGGGAGCTGGGGAGCATTAGAGCTATAAATTTGATTGAATTTACATCAAATCCAAGGATTCTAGATTCATCTCGCAACCTCAAAGGTTGTCAGCCCGCATCTTCGCTTCGAATATCATTCCATAACCAAAGGCGCTTACATGCGCGAGACAGAATGTCGCTACTTTTCACGCTCAGTTGAGTCACAGAATGTCAGCATGTTTGGGATTCTTTTTTTTTACATTCTCCTTGCGCTTTGGAAGTAGGTCTTTCTTTCCCCTTGCCCCACATCCTATTGCACGATGAGTAAATTGCTGTTGACGTCAAATCTCAGAGATCGCCGCATCTCGTCCCAGCCATAATTTGTTTTCGCGGCCAATGGTCTCTAAAGAACGGTAATCCAATAGCCCAATTCTATGCTTTCATTAATCATTGATCACCCTTTCCCCCAAGGATGTAATTAATATAAATTCTTGATTTCTTCCACGAGGCTAGTCCAACGCGCTTGAATAAAAAAACAAAGAGAATCCTTTTTGAAAGAATTTTAACCAATCTGGGAATGCTTCGAACAAAGTTAATTGGATGTGTACGTGACACGAACAGGATTTTTAGTGACATTGAGTATGATATTTGATTACCCCCCCCCCCACCCCAATAACAAAACACAACAAAGATATATACCATGCAGGAGGAGGACAATTTAAACTCCTATCTGAGTCATATTTTTGAAGTTGCTCAATAAATCCCTGGAATATTTCCCTGGAATATTACCCCTACAAGTTTTGTTTGAAAGGCAGATTGCAACTCTGCACAAAGTTTTCTAGCAAAACTAAGATTGTACCGACATGTAGAATTGGTGAAGACACACACAGTTTCCTCATCAATTTCAACCTACAGCCTATACATCCTCTCACCACTGTGGCATACTAACAGATTGCCTTACAAAGTCACAAAGTAACTAGTACTCAAAACGTGTACTAGATGTTTTGATGTTCTGGTTGAAAATCACTCCATAAGAAATCCAAGTCAAATCCCAATTCAAAATAATTTTGCTGGAAATGGACGATTGCATTAAACATCTCTAGATGACGTTTCAAGATTCTCTTACACCTAGGGGAAAAAGTGGAACTGATTTTGAGGGGAAAAAAAAAAAACTTTTATTTCCATGACCCCACAAATCAAACCAAATGATCGCTGAAGGCGTCATCATAAAACTGGGAACAGGAAATACACAAGGGCGCTACCTATTAGTCTCTTGAATGAATATTCCAAAGTTTTCCACTAGAATCCATCATTATGTTGCCTACTAAAATCCTAGACAGTGCCAATGCGTATGGGCATAATGGATGGTACACCAGGGAGTGGAATTACACCGAAAAGCACGATAAAACCCGATGAAATCGGAGCCGATCCAAGATTTCACCAGGTCCCTAGGTAGTAGCACGAGTGTAGTCTTTGATAGAAGGTGGTCTGCTTATATCGTATCTGTGGTGTAATTGCTAACCACAGCGGGGCATGGCGGAGATTGAAATCCAATCGGGTAGACATTTGAAAAGGAAACAATGAATAAATCAGGACGAATCAGCACCCATTAGGCCTGTCTTCACTATCTCGAGATTGCCAAATATCCAGCTATTTGAACTATCCCGATCGGAAACTATCCAGCTAATTTGCGTCTTCATCAGACCGAAGTAGCAATTAGAAGGATATTTGGTCGGGATTGTCATCCCAAGATATCTTGGGATAGTTTGCAAAATATCCCACTATTTGGCAAAATATCCAGCTATTTGTCCTGTGTGTCTTCACTAGACCGAAGATTCGTAATACGCGCTAACGCTGAGCAAAATATCTCGAGCTAATTTCTCAAGGTCGAGTTTCAAGTTTCGAGGTCGAATCTCGAGATAGTGAAGACGCGATTTGTTACTTCGGGATTATTTCCCAAATAGCGGGCTATTTGGCAATTAATCTCGAGATATTTGGCAATCTCGAGATGATGAAGACGCGCCTAGTGATCAGGAGGCGATTATCAGGAGAAGCAGGGATTCTGCATGGCAGGAACCAGACGAGTGTTCTCTGCAGGAACTTACGGTACCCATAGCCTGTTTCTTGTCGCTGCTGGCTTCATAATGGCCACAGAACAAATGGAAACAATAAACTTGCAAGATAAATCAGTTCTAAGTTACTACACAAGGAGTAATGATTGAGCTTTCTGGAAAAAGTAAATGTAAAAACAGAAACCAGCCTGTTTGAAACTTTTACAACATTTCATATGTTAACAAGTGGTCTAGATTCGACCAAGGTTGATGCAGCAAAATAGTTTTCATAGTTACCGGTATCACAACGTTTGCCATTTGCAAAGTTTCTTGCTGAGTAAGTGCTCTCTATCAAAGGTAATACAAAGTTTTGGGAAACTTTGAAAATTGGGTGGATAGTAACTCTTACAATTTTGATATATTTGGATGCCCCTGTGGATGTATTAAAAGCACTAGAAAATTTAGCCCCTAAAACACTTCTGCTTTCGAGAAAAATTGAATATAAAATTTTCAAATAGCGCCTACAATCTACAATGGTAGATGCGACCATGAAAATCTCAGAATATGTAGTTTTGATATATAATTTCCAAACGGGAATAGCTAATCGGTTGATTTTAGTCAAGAAACATTGTTTTACAGCTTAATATCTTGACCTTGAGAGGAAGCTATATAACATAAAAAGTTTATTATTCACAATTTCATAACTTTAGACTCGATTTCAACCGCGACAACGATCACTGAATATTGTAAGATCGCATATGCTTCCAATATTCATTTGAACCAAATTCATGACCCCATATCAAAATTTTGTATTACCTTTAACGATATGTAAAAGTTTCATGATACAAAAGTGTGTGGTTTACAGTAGACTCTTCGCTGCTTGTTAGGGCTCTAGGCTTATCCCCCAACCCATCCGACCCCAACAAACGAACAACCAATAATAACAATTGGACTGCCTCAACAATCACCTTCAGGATCCAAACAGAAGGTTAACCAGATCCTAAAATACTGTTAGACAGCTTGCACTTTCTTGAAAATCAATGCTTTCTAGTTTCTACACCTGTATTTGTTTATTCCATGCTCTTTTAGCAAACAGAAGGGCCTATTTTAACAGAAAATCCTCTCCTATCAACCCCCCCCCCCCCCAAAAAAAAAAAAAAAAAAAAATAATAATAATACAAAAATAAAATAAACACAGGAGCCATAATATAGCAATGTTTTTGTTTTTTTCTTCTGTGATATGCCATGCAGCACATATGTTTTTCATCCTTTGAAAGAAACAAACATATAGCTGGTTTAATACTAGGATGCATATCTCTTTCATTTTACCCAGGAGAAATACAATAATCAATACTATGTGACCCAAATTTCCTACATTTATGAATACATGCTACCTGCATCACAATTTACATACATGAATGACTAACACATTTTGCAATGCACATTTGTATCTGTAATTCTGTATGAATTATTAATTTATCAGTTTAGTTTTCATTCTGTACAACCTCGCATCAGTCTAGAAATTAAATGGATGAATGTAAAATGTAGGTTATTGAACAATCTCATCCTACGCATGTTCAGAGAAGGATGCAATTACACCCCTTTACATCTGTATGAAATATTAATCTACAAAAGTTGGGAGAGCAGAATATTAAAGGGGAAGTGCGCCATGATTGGATTTAAAGCCCGTCTGCACTAGTTTGGCCAGGAGGGATTAGAACACCCAGCGTGGTCACTGACAGGTGGTTATCTCATCAACTTTGCTCTCAATTAACATAAGAAAAAGAGGATCATGGGGGACCAACGGGCACCGCTTAGGCATTGTTTTCTATATAGAGGGGGCAAGTAGCTACAAGTAGGGCAGTGGGGCTTTAATACATTTTGTGGGGAAGAAAAATATGATACATGTATGAATGATTACAACTTCAAGCTTTTTAACTCTTGTATCCTTTATTGGCTTCCTAAAACTTTCATAAATCAATTTCTCTCCTAGTTCTGCTTTTATTCACACAATATCAGGCCGGGCTTAGCTTTAACCCTTTCATACATGTATATGTACATTTTGTGATGTAGAAACCGCCATATCTGACGATCAATTCATCACGTGGTATATGCACACTTCTCCCGAGACTTCGTTTCTCCGGAGACGTGGCATTTGTCTCCAATTGCTTTCGGATAAATGGGTCACCATGAAGAATTGTGATTTCTAATACAAACTTTCTTGTAAGGGATACTAGCTGCACGTGAGGCTGATGAGAAGGAGTCAATGATCTACTTGAACCTTTATGGATGGAGATCATAAAGGCTTGTTCAGACATGGCACGGTATAAACTGCCATCGTTTTTTAAAACGTGTAAATGAATGGCACATACTGTTTGAGCAGTCAGGTACAACATTTCATGATTCCTGCCTATATGCAGCTTAAAGGGATCGTGTAACAATGTTAAATCTGCGATACACGATCCTACATGTTACCAGTGTCTGTGATATGGTGTAATATTGAAGCCCTAAAAAAATCGCGCTTCAAAATGATCAAGAAGTACCTCAAAAAAGTAAAAATCTTCGAGTGACCGGTTTTACCATACTCGTTTTCCCCAATAGAGTGTATTGTTATGAAAACCGTCAGGCGAACGGTTTTCAAAATGTGTAATTCCAATCATAAATATCTTGATAATCAGACAGGCGATCGGCTTGTAAAATTAGTCATGGGGTTCCTGACTGACCTAAAGGGTTATAATTATCATTGCATCATGAGCTAAATCCAGAATTTTATTTCAGAATCTGAGACAAAGTTACCGGATCCCTTTAAACATGACTACATGTAGGTAATTACAAATAAAAAAAGGGGAAAAAAGACGTGGTCCCAGTATAGCGCCTTGACTGACACACTTGCCTTTTATGGACAGTATTGAAAAGCAAAGATCCTCTCCCTCCCTTTCCCTTGTGCAGTGAGAATTCAGAAATGAGAAGTGTATTACATATTAAGTTATTATAAAAACGTTTAAAAACGCCACAGATTTGCCGTGTCATATCTGAACATGCATTCAGAGACGCTTGATATTGCACAGGAGTTCCTAACGAAGCAAAAATTGGGTTGAAATGTGGAGCCTGCAAAAAAATACATCAGCATAGGCAGTGATTGAGCTCACGGAAACTGGAGAAAAAACATCTGGACCTTCTTTTTTACTTTACATGTATAGAATTTGCCACAAAGGAATGACAAACATATACTCTTCCCCTTACAGAAAGTCAAAATGCTCAGTCAAATGCTCCTGATTAATAACCTCAATTTAAAAGATTTTTTGTTTTGTTTACATGAGCACCATATTTGACTTCTATGTCGGGGGAAAAAGGTGAGTTTGTCTGGGGGGAAACTCCTACAATCAATTCCCCCCTCCCCCAGGTCAATCACTTTACGCTTTCATAGCTGTTCTGCTTGCATACATTGTACGTGTAGATGCACATGTACACTTGCTTCCTTACCATCCCAAATAAAATGAATAACCAGTAGACTGTGTTATCACATCAAGCACATCTCAGAGCACAGTAATCTTTGATGTGCCGAGCCGAGAAAAGAGGAGGGAAACATGGAGAAAGTGGCAAAGATAAATGTTGCGGATTAAATGGCACAACCTCTGCTGATAATTGTATGACAAACATATCTATGCTCTGATGACGATTGCTGCACTGTGGATTTTTAACGAAGATCAAACTCTTTCAACTCTACGACAATTAATCCTGACCTTCAACTATAGACATAAAACTGAATTGCAGCCTTGTATTTTTCAGTGGAGTGTGGTTCAAGTTTATTAATTTGCTCAGACATATTTTGCGGTCGGACCTATAAAGACTATAGCATCAATAACCTGGTTACTTTTTTCCAAACGTGAATTTGAATACAGCTGAGGTTGCATAATACATGTATCTGTTGATCTTGACTTGGATCAGCTCTTAATTACAAGCTTTTATTCATCTCTGAGTTGTTCCAAAATCCCAAAATAACTCCTGAAACACGATCACAACTAATTAAGAAAAATCAACTGAAGACAATTGTAATGGCCTCGCATACTTGTCCCCTTCCACAATGAGCGAACATTATAATGATATTACATAATCCACAAGTACTTTTACACCGAGTCTGCACTTGATTGAGTCAGTCTTTTAGTCTGCACTCTGCAGGCTCATACTTCAATTTGACACTTTAGCACAATTCCTAGCCATGAGCAGAGCCTACATGTAATGTGTCAGTCTCTGGCGGTGTCAGGAGTACCTTAAAGCCAATCTGCACCGAATTGGCCAGGGAGATTAGACCTCCCTGCAAGGTCACTGACAGGTGGTTATCTCATCAAATCAGCTCTCAATTAACATAAAAAAGGGGATCATGGGGACCAACAGGCACTGATTAGGCATTGTTTGCCATATAGAGGGCGCAAGTAGATATAAGTAGTACAGTGGGGCTTTAAGTACAGAGCCTATCGTAGTCTCTTATTGCGGACACTGGTACGCATGACTGACAAGAATTTGTGCCCGCCTACTAGTCTTTTAACTCTTTATCCTCTTGCGACAACAAATAGAACAAACATTGGACGCCAAAGTCGACCTTTGCCACATGAACAATGAGCATGTATTTTGAAATATACTGGGGAAAAAACGGGCCAGTCAAAACATTTCAACCTGTAGCAAATCAAAAGTTTCAAAACAAATCGTGTCAACTGCATTGTGTTTCTCGTAAACATGAAGTCATCTTACCTGCATTTCCCAAGGCACCTTTTAAACAAGTGCATCAATTTCACAGTTTCATTTAACAGGCGTTCCTGTACACAATCTCCATCACCTTCCAAAAAGTACAAAGAATAGCATGAAACACGATCAAAACAACCTTTGAAACAAGAGCCAACCAGCATGGCATTAAAAGGGGCCAAAGTTGCTGGAATAGTAAGAGTTGCAGCGATTTGGTCGACTCGAGAAGGCTCGAGGTACAAGTCCTGAATTTCAGGTTGATAATCCAACCAAAAAGCTATGGCCTGGTTTCATCCTGCTGGAATAGTAAGAGTTGCAGCGATTTGGTCGGCTCGAGAAGGCTCAAGGTACAAGTCCTGAATTTCAGGTTGATAATCCAGCCAGAAAGCTTCGGCCTGGTTCCATCCATATTTCGAGAGAAAGGGAGGATTACAACCCCTCATTTCAAAGTGCTACCCAAGCAATTGTCCTGAAATGATTTCCTATGACTGTCCATCAAATACTTGCCGGAAAGAAAATCCTAGTCGCTTTAAGAACCCTGCCAGATTCCGTCAATAATGCATAGATTTTCAGTCAATTCTCCATCCTGATTTCTCACAGATGACCAGTGTTTTCACTTAACAAGTGCGATATAAATAGTAACTCAAATAGACAGAACCTTTTGCATGTACTATATGACACAAGAAAGCATCCATTTTCTTCAAATTTGTGGAAAATTGTTAAAGGTACTATGTCCCATTTGCAGGCCCAAAAAATGAAAAGGTTAAATTCCAACGGCATTTGAAAAAAATACTAATTTAGAACTTCCCTTTAAAAATGGGGGCTTGAAAATGTCTTAAGTGGGAAAATAACGACTATTAGCTGTCGAATCGACTTAGGAGCTATAGAACCAATAAGTAATAGTCTTGATTTTCAGACCATTGTACCGAATGGTCGTACGTTTTATGCTGCGCAAAGATTCAATCAGTTTAATTTTGGCCATTACAAGAAGTGGGTTAATGCTCATGTTCCCTTTACAGCTCATTTTATGTATGTATTACCAAAGAAGAAAAAAAGCCAGTCTGCAGTCACTCAATAGTGTCTGATAGTGAAGTCTAGCAAGTAAACGGGTTTCCTTGCATAATTTGAATATTAGGACACTGCTAACGTTTAAATTTCACAGATAGGACATACATGACATATTCGTAATTCCTGCAAAGTTCTACAGAACTTGAGGTTGGCTGCAAAAGGGACATAGTATCTTTAATGTACTGTGAATGGTAGAAAGGAGTAAATCATACAATAATTTGTTTGAATGATCTAGACTACCATGCCAACTTGTTATTTTGTGAAGATCAGTGCATATATATCAATGCAAAAAAAAAAAAAATCAAATCAAATCAAATATCCACCCCAACTGGGCCCAAGTAATTTGATGAACATAGCAGTTGGTCAGTTTGACCAATTGAAGCACTTTAAAATGACAAGTGTTTCACTTGGTTTTCCATTGTCTATCCATATAGCATTTAATAATAACCTGAAACAAAACAAATCTAACAATCAATAAATTTCCATGATATCAAAAAATATTAAATCTTGATTTCTAGGTCTGCAAAATGATTTGAAGCTTATGATAATTTCACATTATTAAGTGTTCATATGCTGACTACATTTATGCTCAAATCCTTTCTTTTTTCTAAGCAAACACCTCTAGTGTTCACTGCTCTCTAAATGCACTCTTTATTCCCAATTAAAAAAAAAAAAATCTCCTCAGTCTGTAAAATGAGACGACACTAAATCCATCACCCACAACTCGATAAGCTTTTTTTCTATGAAAATCTCCTGTTTTGTCCCATCGTCCTTCCCCCTTCCCAGATAATGTTATGGTCTCAAAACCTGATCTTATATGTAAGACGAGACAGCTACTCTATTAGCCGTAGTACAATCAAGCTTGAGGTATCATATAGACTGATCAGGACTTTTATAACCCCTAAAGAAAGAAGGGGGGACAAAAAGAGTTGCTTTGAAAATGTGTATTCTTTTGGCAAAATAAGCTTCTTTATTTATATTTCCCTTCCTCTCTCTCTTCCAAATTCTCACTCTCCCTCTCTGCGTTTTTTTCTAATATTTTATCAACATCCACAAGTTCACACTTTGATCCTGTTTCATACCCCTCCTCTCCTTTTCTGCTGCCTCTTTCTGTTCTTTTGTTCTTCTATCCTTCTTTACTCCTTTTTTTTTTTTTTTTTTACCCCTCTCTCTCATCATCATCATCATCATCATCATCTGGACATACTTATGAGATAATGATAATGATGATATCACTCTTTGAATATCTGTATTCTTTTGGCAAATTAAGTTTGTTTGTTGGATTCACTTCCTCTTTATTCATTTCTTTATTCCTTCTGAGTTCTCTCTCCCCCCCCCCCCTCTCTCTGCATTTCTTTCCCTCTTATATTTCATCAACATCCACAAGTTCACACTTTGATCCTCAGTTGCATATCCCTCCACTCCTCTGTTTCCCCTACATGTATCTGTTCTTTTGTTTTTATGCACTTCCTCTCTCTCTCTCTTCTTTCTTTATTCCTTCTGAGTTCTCTCTTCCCCCCTCTCTCTCTGCATTTCTTTCCCTCTTATATTTCATTAACACTCACAAGTTCACACTTTGATACTCTTTTTCATATCCCTACTCTCCTCTGCTTCCCGTATCTGTTCTTTTGTTTTTCTATCCTCTTTTCTTCTTTTTTTTTTTTTTACCCCTCTCTCTCATCATCATCATCATCATCTGGACATACTTATGAGATAACGATGATATCACTCTTTGAATATCTATATTGTTTTGGCAAATTAAGTTTCTTTGTTGTATTCACTTCCTCTCTATTCTTTTCTTTATTCCTTCCGAGTTCTCTCTCTGCATTTCTTTCCCTCTTATATATCATTAAGTTCACCCTTTGATTCTCTGTTGCATATCCATCCCTTCCTCTTCTTAATCACTTGTTCTCTCTCTCTCCTCTTTTTCTGTTTCCTCTTTCTGTTCAGATCTTCTATCCTTTTTTTCCTCCTATCTTTTAACCCCCTCTCTCTCATTTTTGCATGCATTTTTTTGTTTACCTGAGTACTGATGCGGGCATCATTTGTCCCTCTGCAGCTGCTTCTATCGTTGACTGCCACGTGTTGGTTGAGTTCGGTATTACAAAGCCAAATTCAAAAAACCATTCTGCATGGAAAGAAAAGAGAAAAGGAAAACAAAGAATAAGGTAATGGTATCTCTATCAACGGTTGTAATTGCGACAAGTTACCATAGGCTATTTTCCTACATTAAACAAATTCCTAACTTTAACCACTGGACTGAATACCTAACCCTAACTCCAACTGATACCGATACTGAACCGATGACGTTTCTGCCATAGCATAGTTTATTGCACTGTGCCATATCATGGTCCACTAGCCAACAGTGCATAATAATAATAATTATAATAATAAATTTATATAGCGCAGCTTTTATACAAAATATCTTCAGCTGCGTTGGTTAAGAGCTCCTTTTTTACTAAATTCTACAAAATAAGATCTCTCAATTGAACAAATAAGTTTTTAAATTGGATTTGAAAACATTGAGAGATGGAGTGCTTCGTATTTCTATTGGCAAGCTATTCCATAGTTTGGGGGCAGCAATAGCAAAAGCACAGTCCCCGAGAGTTACTTTAGTTTTGCCATAGGGAATCTGAAACAATACTACATTTCCACTTCGTAGACAGAGGACTCGATACAAGAACCAACAACACAGCTAGGGAAGCAACGAGTTACAGGACGATCCAGCTACAGCTGACCGGAGATGGCGCTAGAGGGGATTTTGTGGTACTGCTTTGAGTACAGCATGGCTTTAAATCCAAACCCACCCAAAGGCCATTGCAAGCATAGCCTAACCCAAACCATATACGATTATTGAATTAAAGCCTGAACCAATTGTCATCATAGCAAATATCCGACCACCATATTAGCTGCCCTAAACAAACATTTGGGATACTTTTTCCTCCTATATTGCCATCTTGGAAACTCTTCTCTACACAGGCAAGAGATAAATATACTAAATATCCGATGAAAGTCATAAGAAGAACAAACAATTTTTTGTCACAGGGAGGGTAAGGTAGAATATGAACAAAGAACCACCTCCCCTTGCCTCAAATATTAACAACAAAAGGAAAGGGAGAAAAACGGGATATACACATTTCAAATATTAGATGGAAATAGTACCAAAATGAAAAATGCAGTGCCCCTTATAAAACAATCTTTATAATATTTACATCTACTTTCACAAAGCTCTTCCCTCCCGTCTTTTCTATTATTCTAATTTCAAAATTTGTTTGCACATGGAGGACACCTTCCCATATTTCCTATTCCAAGGGCGAAAAAGCCAACCACCTGAAACAAATAAGAGAAAAATGGGACGGAATTGATGCATGGAATGGGGTACATCCATAAGCGCTTAATCGAATCACTACCGCTTGGGGGAATATCACTTGCTTCCTAATTTGTTGCTGAGCTTGGACTCTTATAAGATTACATCGCATTCACAAAGATTTACGGAGTAGTTTCCTATCGCAGTCTTCAAGCCGAGTCCCGTTATGTTAAATATAAAGCATTCAGGGAAGTTCGGCACAGGGGCTGTTGGCATCGTGTAAAGATCAGGTTTCAAGAGGTAAAAGGTTGACCACTTGTCAGACCTCCAAAAAGCCCTAAATTTCTTGTCTTGCAAGATTTTCAAATATTGAATTTATGATCACTGTCAATAACTCTAATTAGTTTGATAAATAATTTTACACGCTACTTTCTAATCAATCTTGAAAGAGGTATTCCATTCCGATTTGAAGAGCGTCTATATCTAGTTGCCTATTTAATAAAGGCCCTGATGATAATGAAATACAGTGAATATGCCATCCATATGATGCACCTGGGAAAGACTGGGCAAATGCCTACCGTAAATCCCTGTGTATAAGGCGCACTTTTTTGTCGCCGAAAAAAATTGAAAGTTTTTGCCACCACCATACCTGGAGCAGTATCCCAGTTCTGTCGCCGAAAACGCATGCAATTTTACTTCGAGTTGCAGTTGAAGGCGCCGATTTAATAATAATAATAACAGTAAACAATGCTGTTTTAAAAACCAAAGATGGCAGAATAATTTTTTTTTTTTTCGTTTATTTCCATTTCCAACAAAATAAATAAAGTACATGGGATTGCATTGTACATAGTAAAACAATGAAACTTAACAATATATTTGTAATTGGTCCACAGTGTACAATAGGCATATAAAACAGGTTGGTCATGGAGGGGACTGCTGAAAAGCTGAGCTTGTAGATTGCAGCCCCCTATAACTTATAGTTGCAAAAATAGTATATCAATAATAAAGGAACGCACAAATACATAAACCAATGAAACATAACATAGAAGGAGTGAAAGGGACAGAGAAAGAAGGGAGACAACGAGAGAGGGCAGGGCTCTTACCTATAACACACACAACACAACACGGGCCGACTGGAATACGGATGGCCAGTACAAAATGAATCAAAATATCCAATGTATTTTATTGAGTTAAATAAATTTAAAAAGAGAGAGCTAACGCTTGATAATTACGCAAAAAATATTTTTTTAATTTGAATTTAAAAGAATTTAAACTGGGGGCATTCTTGATGCTAACATCAAGAATGGTCCATAGCTTAGGGCCTGCGTAAGTGAATATGGATTTAGCAAGTAAAGTTCTAGTTAATGGCAGATGAAATTCGTCAGATTGGCGCGTAGGGTATTTGTGTATAGTTTTATTTTTGATGAATATTAAATTGAAGGCTGATGGTAGCGTATTATTATTGAACTGGTACAATAATCCATTTTCCTCCAAGTCCAAACAGAAATCCAGACATTTGGTCCCAGTTTCTGAGTGGTGAGTTTGACAGTGCTTGATTTGGGAAACATTTTTACCGACGGCACCATGTCAGCGGCCGCCGCTCACCCAGGCACGGGTAAGCGTCGGCCTGGACAGATTTTTTTTTTTTTTTTTTGCGGCCGAATATTCGGGTACAAGAAATCGTACCCGAGTAGTGGTCAACCGTGCGGGTACTCGAGCATTCGACTGCACGTCGCAGCCCTAATCCTTGGTACTCTGTTTTTAATTTACATTAATGGACTTACACATTCTTCTAAAAACGAAATTGTTACTATTATTTGTGACAAGTTCACAAGCACGATGTTAAATGAAAGTCCTTTCCCGCGAGAGTTTTCACAAAAAAAAAAAAAAAAAAAAATCCCCCCAAATAGGGGTGCGCCTTATACACAGGTGCGTCTTATACACAGAGATTTACGGTAGTTATAAGCAATATGGATTTCAACAGGTTTGAAAGTATGTGTACATGTACATGTAGGTACAATGTAGGAGGTCACAAGAGCAGAGGTACTGAAGAAGACTCCAAAATTCATGCTATTTGTTTAACAAATACTTGGTATCCATTCAAACTCTTCTGGCTATTAACCTTAGCCTCGCTTTTCAGAAAGATCCCCTCAGCCCTAGGAAAATGTTATTTGTAGTTTATTCTTTCAAATCAAGATTTTCTCTACATTGACCAGGCATTAAACCTGAACCTGAACAACAAATTTAATATCTTATTGGCTAGCTTCAAAAAGTTAAGAAAACAAAAACAAACAAAAAACAATAACAACTTTCTTGAATGCCTCCCCCCCCCCCCCAAAAAAAAAAAAAAAAATTCTTTATGATGTAAAAGTCGTAAAAGTGTGCCACATAAATCAATGTGTTTTTGTACACACCTTCAAAACAGAAATATATTCCTAGTGTTTATTCCAAGTTAAGAAAAATGAAATTTAATATAATCCATGACCAACGTTTAAACAAAATTGGAAAGAAACAAAATTGATTTCAATTTGACATTTGAATAATAAGTGAAAATTAATAATTTAGATGGGTAACATAGTGAGGTGCAGGAGTTTCACAGTATAAATATCTTCTGTAGAGTACCAGAAAAGAGTTAAATCATATACTTTTAAATCTATCTTTATTGCCTTTCTGGCTCTGTTTAGACGATATGCCAGTGGCGTTCTAAGAGGGAGGGGCAAATTTCTTCAAGCCCCCCCCCCCCCCCATTTTCACAAGGCACATGTATAAACATTGATTCTGAATTGATTTTATTCACAAATTTCATAAAAACATGTAAACTTGCAAAGTCACAAAGAATACAATAGCAGATTTCATGGATGCAATAACCCCCCTTACAATGTAATCCCCCCTCCCCTCAAAATATTATTTTTCTACATTTGCTCTGCGATATGCTATCAGCTCCATCAGCGAGGTGTAATATTCAGTGTGGACTCGCTGGCACTAATCTCATAAATGCAAACCGGTATTATCAAATTTGTGTGATTGACGGATAATTGGATGATACACAAGTAATTCCTTTTGCCGAGTCTAATCAGCAATATCTGCTTGTTGGCAAGGTTTCAATAAAAGCGACTGTCATTGCAGTGTATCAAATTGATGATATCGTTTGCTCAGGGTGGGAAGGGCGTAACTCATGATTAAACACAGAGTTTATGCCGTTCTGGCTCTCCACAGATACAGCATCTTTGCTAGACAGGAGTGAAATTGAAATGTATAATGTACACCAACCGCCACTTTGACAATTTCACTTCTTCATATGAATAAACATGTTTGGCAAGAGTAATACAACGTAAATTATTAGGCTGATAGAAAGAAAAAAAGGATCAGATGTTCATAAGATCACTTTGAAGAGAGGAAGAAGAAAGAAAATACAAGTACATCCCTGGAGCACCGCAAGAAAAATGATGAAACAATTTATATAAAGAAGAAATGCCAAACAAAGCATTAAATTAGTAAGCTGATCGAAAGAAAAAAAAGGATTAGATGGTGAAAGGATCACTTTGTAGAAAGAAAGAAGAAAGAAAATACAAGTACACGCCTGGAGCACCGCATGAAAAATGATCAAACAATATCTATAAAGAAGAAATGCCAAGCAAACAATTATTAAGCTGATAGAAAGAAAAAAAAAGGATTAGATGTTCATAGGATCACTTTGTAGAAAGTACACCCCTGGAGCACCGCAAACAAAATGATGCAACATTTTATATAAAGAAAAAATGCCAAGTAAAGCAGTAAATTATTAAGCTGAAAAAAAAGATGAAATGTTCATAGGATCACTTTGTAGAAAGGGAGAAGAAAGAAAATACCAGTACACCCCTGGAACACCGCAGGAAAAATGATGCATCAATTTAGATAAAGAAGAAATGCCAAACGAAGCAGAATAATTGTCTTAACAGTTTCTCAGATTCATGTCCTCTTTATAAGAACAATCAATTTCTGGAGTAAGCTTTTAATAGGATAGGATATTCCGCTTTAATTGAATGACAAACTATCATCTATTACCTGGTAATTGAATTCCAGAAGGGCTCAAAAGCCTTGTTCATACTTAACACATTAAGCTGGATTTAAAAAAAAACATAGCAAAAATATTGTCCGTTTGGAGCCAGAAGGGCATTAACTCTGTGTTGAAAAGTACAAAAAGGATAGGATATTCCGCTTTAATTGAATGAGAAACTGTCATCTATTACTTGAATGCCAGAAGGGCTTGAAAGCCTTGTTCACACTTAACGCATTAAGATGGATTAAAAAAAATACATGAGTTAATGGCCTTCTGACTCCAAACAGACATTATTTAATCATTTCATATGTAAATGCAAAGGAAGACAGATTCATATTTTTTAAATGCATAACAAAGGCGCCTATTTAAAGCATGCATGTAATCACTTTGTGTGTTATTTTTTAGAAAGAGAATTTTGAAATTGTGCACTTTGCTCCTGTCTTTTAATTTTGATGCTGCAATAAAAAAAAAAAAAAAAAATTTGAGGCAGTTTAACCCGTCGTGTCTGAAAGAGGCTCGACTTCGTGTTCAGCAAATTTTCACAGCAGATGATATCTGGACTTCAATTTCCTAGACTAATATTCCTCATCACGCCAACTGGACACGGCACCAGGTGAAGGAGCTGAAACACGACACTATGAGATGATAATCATCGTGATGTCGGATTCTGATGGCATCGCTAATCCTGCTACGGCAAGGAAATAGGAGCATGAGAATTTAAATGCAGCATCTCTCTTTTAATAGCGCTTCCACTAGTAAACAGTAGTGCCAGCTGAGAGCCAGAAGGGTATTAACAAATAGTACTTTGATATTAAAGGCCCACTGCACTACTGGTAGCTACTTGCGCCCTCTATAGAACAAACAATGCCTAATCGGTGACCATTGGTCCCCCATGATCCTCTTTTTCTTATGTTAACTGAGAACTGAGTTGATGAAATAACCACCTGTCCAGTGACCTTGCCGAGCGGTATAATCCCCCCTGTAAACTACGGCAGATAAGCTTTAAAGATAAAGTTGAGTTCTTGTCATGCGATTGCATTGTGAAAGGAACGTTGTGGAACCGATCAGAAAAAGGATGATCATCTAGCATACAAGTATTGGTGTGTACTGCAAGGTTCTGGAATCATCAAGATGATAAGAAATTTGGCCCAGTCTTGGTAAAGTTACAAGCACTGTACACAGAAAGACGTATATGGGACTACACAAACATACAGTGTATGGGATAAAAATCTGTCCCGATTTTTATGATGTTACATGCCATATTTAGAATATTAAGGCATTTGAAGAGCCATGCTTTTCAGGGAACATTTTTCATCTGATGTTCTTCCACACTCGCATAATATAATGATAACGCTCACAAATTATTTTTCACCTCTTCCCAGAACTCAACCTTCTCTTTAAGAGTTAACACCCTTCTGGCTTTTAAGGGACGAGAAGCAGATGAGGAGCTGCAAGAGCCGGTTCATATTACATGATGAATATTAGAATACATGATGAAATTTTCCCACAGCACACTCCAAACATATGGTAAATTATTATTAGCGTGCCTATTAAACATTCACCAGCAGTCTCTTTCTTTGGAATTTGATCTGGAAAAGGCTAGGAAAATAGAAAAAAAATGATTATTTCAAGTCATGCTCAAGTTGGCTTCAAAGACCAGTGCTGACTTGTCAACAGAAATCTTTGTTAAGGCTCAGGTTTCATTCCACTGCAATGCACCGACCTGTATTTCTCATCAGTTAATGCCGGTCAGATGAGATACTGATCCTGTCTTAAAGATGGGCTCCACATAAACCCCATCACAGTTTTCAATTTTCTTTCAGTGTATCTAGCTATCTCTCTCTCTCTCTCTCTTTTGTATGTGACCCCCCCCCCCACATAAACCCAATTACAGTTTTCAATTTCTTTCAGTGTATCCTATCTCTCTCTCTCTCTTTTGTATGTGACCACCCCCCCCCCCCACCCCCACTCCCCTTGAATGACCCCGCCCCATCTGTTTTTCTCATCAGTTCAAACATGTTGATACTTTAGATACAGATCTCGGCTTAAAGATTAATTCCAAAACTGGTTAATCACAGTCTAGACAGTTTTGCTTTTTACTGGATCCTGATTGATTCCCCCTAAAGAATACTCCCCCCCCCCCCCCCCCCGCAGAAAAGTAGAAAACCACCTGAGGTGTATCAGAAGATAACACAAGCTACGATGCTGGGGGGGGGGGGGGGGTCACAAAGATTCTAAGTCAAACTTAACTCTAAGTTGGACTTAAAAATTATGGAAAGCCGTTAGCATCTTTGAAATATTTTTGTCAAAGTTATTTTAAAAGGCATAAAAGGTTGATTCAAATCATTCATATTTTCTATTATCAAGGAGATTTCATGTTCTTGATGTGGAATTTATGAAACGTCTAAAATACTTGAATTTTTGCATTTGAATATATTTTATTTTAAGGCTACAAATGACTCTCCATAATATTGAAGTCCAACTTAGAGTCAAGTTCGACTTAGGATCTTTGTGAAACACCCTC
Source organism: Strongylocentrotus droebachiensis (assembly GCA_035222895.1). NCBI lineage: Eukaryota > Metazoa > Echinodermata > Echinoidea > Camarodonta > Strongylocentrotidae > Strongylocentrotus > Strongylocentrotus droebachiensis. Next base: position 71,591 of record JAVYIG010004081.1, read on the forward strand.
CTGATTTGCATGTATGTGAATAATTTTCAAACACAGGGCTAGTCTCCTATCACCAACTTGGTAACAGTAAGAATAAAATCAGTCAGATCTTTTTCAGAATTGATGTTTTCATATCTAATGAAGACAGCTGGCACACATATGTGGGGTTAAAGATTAAGTTGAGTTCCGATCGTGCGATTGCAATGTGAAAGAAACGGTGTGGAATCGACCAGAAAAGGTTGATCATCTAGCATATCAGTATTGGTATGTACTGCAAGGTTCTGGAATCATCAAAATGATAAGAAATTTGGCCCTGTCTTGGTAAAGTTACAAGCACTGTACACAGAAACATAAACATGGAACTACAAAAACATGTGGCATAAAAATCTGTTATGATTTTTATCCTGTTACATGCCATATTTAGAATATTAAGGCATTTGAAGAGCTATGCTTTTCAGGAAACATTTTTTATCTGATGTTCTTCCCCACTTTCATGATAATGATGCTTACAAATTATTTTTCACCTCTTCCCAGAACCCAACCTTCTCTTAAATGCTGTGCATGCACCACAGTGTCCACACAAATGTATGGTGCACATCTTGATGCAGAGGTGCAGTAATAGTATTTGAAGTGATTTACAGAAAAAAAAACTCCACAAAAATAATCTGAATATCATTCAGTGCAACCAGGGACCTGTTTCACAAAGCTTTTTTTCAATGACAAATGACAAAAATCAGTGAGAAATCTGCTAATAACCAATCAGAAGCAAGGATTTCACTAGCTTTCAACAGAAACTGTCATTTGTCACTGATGATAAGTTTTGTGAAATGGAGCCCAGATCTGTTGTAAGAAGGAAACTTCTGTACATTGTGAGTGCCTTGGATGTCTGAAAGCTTTGTTTATCAAAATAATTTAATCGTAATAGATGGCTACATTGTCAACAACAAAAACCCAGCAAATATCTAGCAAAAATATCTGCTTTTACCATCATGGTTACGGTACTCAAGGAACCTGTACGCTTCTTAAAAGTTAGTAAGTTACCTTTAAATTTGTTGCCCTTTTACAAATTTTGTCTGAGCTTCAAAACTAGTACTGTCCAACTAAAAATTCATGGTGATTGTTTGTTCCTTGTTATTTTTGTAAACTGTATTATTGATATTCATTTGTTGCTTCTTATTTTCCTAAATAGTAGTTCTTTTAAATGTGTACAGTTATCAATTGCTCATGCTTGTATTAAGGAATCTAAAAGATCATGATGTTTCGTGTGCCGCTGCAACACTTTGTCAGGTGATAAAAACTAATGTAAGCAAGCATCTTTTATACTCTACGGGAGGATAACTATGATAACTATTATTATGATACCTATTCTACAAAACATTAAAGAATGCAGTATAAAAATGCGTACATGTAGGTATGCCTTGGCTCATATCATCTCTCTTGAAATTTACAACTTATTTCTTCAAACATGTACTGCACATGCACACATACTTGAACTTTACATAACATCGTACAGAGAACACTTGAAAAACCTCAAAGAGGAGCATGCAGCGTTTTCATGTACACATAATACCTCTCATAATCAAGCAAACATTTTGAAGATAATTGCTCAAAATGCAAACAGTTATCAATCTCTCCTGACTAATGTGCAAAGGTCAAGCCGTAACACAAAAAAACAACGGCTTAAGGCCGGTCTCTCTCCCCTCTTAATCTGAAACTCGAAACGAGCAATTTACGTGTAATAATACGAGGGGTGAGCCCCATTAGGGAGAAGGAGAACACGGAAATGAAGTGCTCTAGCACCACATGCCGTTTCCGTTTCTGAAAAAGGTCAGTATGTTGGTCGTCAGCGGGACACTTTTGGGCAAACTGCAGAGAATGGGGCAAGCAAAGAGAATTAGTCCAAGCTGATTAGGCTGCAGTCCCACGCTAGCGTTAACGTGTATTGCACTCAGGTACAGCAAATGAATGAGAATGAGCACCTTCCAAGAATCAAGAGAAGTTTCATATAGACTTGTAAAACACTTGATTTTATCCTTGCATTTACAGTAATACAATCATTGTCTGCTGAGAGCGAGAGGGGCATTAAACTCAAATACTTTAACATCTACATGTACATGTGCATACAGTTAAGGTCCTCCTCACTCTCAAAATGGCAGCTCAAAACAAAACATAAATGGTGGTTTTTTTTATTCTCTGTATTCTGGTCTGAGATACATGTAATTGTGATTCCCAGATGTTTCATGTTTGTGATACCCTTCACACCAAACGAATGCTATGCGCCTGTGATGAAGAAAAAAAGGAAGCCCTTTTTACAGTTACAGACTTTCGTGTCCGCGGATGATGCATGCACAGGCCTCGATGAGACATCCCCCCACCCCCCCCCCCCCCCCCGAGAGCTGGGGGGGGGGGGGGTGGGTGCAAGCTCAGCCAAGGTTGTCTGTTAGATACCTGAACAATAGGGAACAAGAATACTAATCAAAAAGAAAAGGTCACAGGCAAATAGCTGGGATAATTGAGAGTAAATTTCCGGAGCGCAGTGAGACGTTCCCCCCGCTAATTACAGCGCACATCTATTTGGTCCAAACGCATCCTCGCCAAGGAAAAATGGGTGAAATCAATGCGATTCTACCTATAATGGTACACGTAGGAAGAGAAAGCACTAGAAAAGTAGACTCCCACCCACCATGAGAGGGTGTGTGTGTACTGTACATGTATCGTTCATTTTGCCATTATTTGCAGTAAATCTCCGATCTCCCGCTGTATCGAGTCCAATTACAATAATTACAAGTGGTTCAACATAGAGTGGTGACCATGAACAAACCTAAAAGAGAGAGAACAAAATATTCTTTGTTGATTTTGGAAGAGGATGAAATATATATACATACATGACAGCGAGCAGCCAATGCAGGGATACTAAGAGGTAATCTTAATATTTGCTGCTAGGCAGCTTCCATTTGTTACTGACCTAGGAAAAATTTAAAGCCAGTCTGCACTATTTTGGCCAGGGGGGATTAGACCTCCCTGCAATGTCACTGACAGGTGGTTATCTCATCAAATCAGCTCTCAATTAACAAAAGAACAAGGGGATCATGGGGGACCAACAGGCACCGATTAGGCATTGTCTGCTATAAAGAGGGCGCAAGTAGCTATAAGTAGTACAGTGGGGCTTTAAGAGCAGTAGCAGTTCAGTGTCACCAATAAGGCCTTTAATAAAAGAATATTTTTAATCCCAATTTCTAGGACTATGCATTTTTCATCAGCAGATGAGGCAGATTAGTCCTTTTCAAATTCAGTACACTGTGTTGTTCATGAATAGACCGGTGTAATGTACAAAATCATTACAGTATCTAAATTGGCAATTTTTTGTTGAATTTAGTCAGACTGGTTCATTTCATATACATTTTATTTGTTAAAACCATGTTGTGTTTTTTTTTTTTTTTTTTTTTTTGGGGGGGGGGGATCTTAGAAAAAATATTTCTTTAGGTTTATTAATGTTTTTCATGCATTTTACTTTCCTTTAAGTAAATGGTCATGGCCTGGCTTGTGCTTTTAAAATAAATATATTCCTTTATGAAACTGTTCTCCCTTGTGTGAAAGGCTGAAATTTAATGACCCCACAAACTGCTAAAAGTATCGCATTCCTAAGGTCTTTACTTCTCAGAATCTCCCGCTGTCCACCGACTGCTCTGTCATCTAATCCATGTCTTATCTTTCTCCTCTCGCAGGTCTACAATTGCGTTCGTATTAACCATCTAATTGATGGATCACTCCCGGCATCAGAGTTTAAATGAAGAAACTCTAAAAATCCTGCGTGATTCCAGTCTAATGCACTTGCTCTCTTAAAGGTACTACTATGTCCCATTGCAGGCCCCAAAAATGAAAGATTGAATTCCAACGGCTTTGAAAGATGATACTAATTTAGAACTTCCCTTAAAACGAAAGGGCTTAAAAATGTCTTGAAATGGGAAAATAACGACCATTACAGTGTAGTTGTCGAATCGACTTTAGTGATTGCAATCACTAAAGTAATAGTCTGATTTTCAGACCCTTGTACCGAATGTTTGTGTGTTTTGTGCTGTGCAAAGCTAGATTCAATCTGTTTAATGTTGGCCATTACAAGAATTGGGTTATTGATGTAGACAAATGCTCATGAACCCTTTACAGCAAATTTGACGTATGTTATTACCAAAGAAAAACAAGAAATCAGTCAGTCACTCAATAGTGTCTGACAGTGAAGTCTAGAAAGTAAACAGGTTTCCTTGCATAATTTGAATATTAGGACACTGCTATCGTTTAAATTTCACAGATACACTGTAGGACATACATGTACGTAACATGTTCACAATTCCTGCAAAGTTCTACAGAATTTGATGTTGGCGCTGCAAAAGGGACATCTTTAAAGATAAATTTGAGTTCTGGTCATGTGATTATATTGTTTAATTTTTGTTTATCTGGTGGCAATTGAGATGTGTTCATCATGTACACATGGACATGTATGATTGATGTACAGGGATTGAAATAATTTGAAAAAGAAAAAAGAAGAACAAAAAAGAACAAAAAAGAAAAGAGACTAAACATTGGTGGAAATCATACAACCGCACACAAGAGTGGCCATGTGGGACGATCCACACATGTCACCTGAAAATTTAGGCCAATTGTTCAGCTACCTACATGCAGATGTATTTCTCGTCAGATTTACAATGTGAAGGCATTTGAAGAGTAATCCTTTTCAGGGGACAAAGTCTACTGTTATATTCTTCTAAAGTGACATACAAAGAAGTAGAAAGCCCTCAAATTATTTTTCATTTGCAAGAACCCAACCTTCCCTTTAATTCCAGCCTGTCTGTTTCTAAATTACCCTTAATGTTCCTGCCCAGACGTATTTTTCATGCTCCTCCGTGGTGATTTATTGCCACACTCTGCATCAATTTCCTATTTAAACAATTGATAGGGGCATTAAAAACAACATTTCCAATCTGCATGACTGGATTGAAATGGATTATAAAGCCCACCGATATTCATATCATTCCATTTAAATGTTCAAATCAACTTGGCCTCCAAGATTGATTGAGTCACATGTTTAAAGGTACGATGATACATTTCCTTGTAAAATGAAAGTGGTTGATTTGGACAAAAATCTACAAATGTTTCACAAATATTCGACTTTTAAAAGCAAATAATTATGGTAAAAGGCTCTTTCCATGAAAATGTATGACATGTATTGTGATAATCTAATTCGATTTTGAACATTTCCTTGCTTTATCAGTAGATTGTAAATAACATTTACATGTACATGTACTACACATTTTTTTTTAATATTATCATTATTATCATTGTTTTTTTTGTTTTTATCTATTTATTTAAAAAATTTGTATTTGTATTTGTATTTTTGTACTTTTTTTATTGTTATTATTATTTTTATTTTTTTTGGGGGGAGGCATTTTGACCAAATGTAAATGGATACCCAGATAGGTGTTTACTCCGTTTAAAATGTATGAGTTAACTGCCTACATGTAGTTCTTAACAGAGGATATACAGTAAGCTGATTTGATTGAAGGTTAATTGATCAAATATGTAGTTTTGAATGAGTTAATTATTTGCATGTTCTTTTCGTCCAAAATCAAGTAAAAATCATAACGTTTCACGAGAGGTTTGAGAAGGCTACAATTTTCAAGATGGAAAGGTCACAGGTTTGATGCCTGATCGGAATACTCCACAGGGAGTGGAAAATGTGCCTGTATTGTAAAGACGAGGGGGGGGGGAGGTTCGCTTTCCCCCTCCCAGGCGCAGGTAATGCCAAATACCCACTATTGATATTAATACGCAACAACGACACACTATACTTTCCTTATCAAGGTTATAACTACTCTTTCCTGCATCCATTCACTACTATCCTGTCTGTAGGCCAACATCCCCATTAATACAGTGATCGCTGTGTATTAACAATATATTCAGGCACAATATAATTTTTCTAATGTGAAAAAGGCAATTAGGTAGTTCACTACTCGTACACACTGTATTTCCCCAATTGATTTCACTGTCATGGCATACAGGTAGGGAAGGATGCAGGCACCTTCCTGATACACTGCCCTCACAAGTCGCCATCTGCGTGTAAGCAGACTTGTATGTCGAAATCTGAAAAAATACGCCATAAAGGTTTGTTCACATACGCCGCAGTATAAACCTCCAAAGTTTACCAATAGATTTGTAACCATTTTTTAAAATGATTGTTAGTAAACCGCTGCAAAAAAAATATTTGCTGGTTCTTAAATTCACGTTGCAAACAATTCAGCCCGTTCAAAACATGCATATTAAAGTCATGCTTATATTTTCAAGAGTTCTAAAATTCACGCTTGCCGATCTTGACGCGAAATCCGCGAAAAGTAATGTCCCGCAAATATTTCGACTTTCACAGTATTTTTTCCCATCCCCACTTGCCATTCATGTAGTGCACAAGAAACCCGTCACAGGTTACAGAGGCCAATGAAAACGAGCCTTAAAGATATGTCCCTTTTGCAGCTAACCCCAAATTCTGTAGCACTTGGCAGGAATTATGAATACATGTATGTCATGTACAGTTGTATGTCCTATCTGTGAAATTTAAACGTTAGCAGTGTCCTAATATTCAAATTATGCAAGGAAACCTGTTTACTTCCTAGACTTCACTGTCAGACACTATTGAGTGACAGACTGGGTTCTTTTCTTCTTTGGTAAAAATATACATAAAAGGAGCTGTAAAGGGTACATGAGCATTTGTCTACATCAATAACCCACTTCTTGTAATGGCCAAAATTAAAGTGATCAAATCTTTGCGCAGCATAAAACGTACGACCATTTGGTACAATGGTCTGAAAATCAAGACTATTAATTACTGGCTCTATAGCTCCTAAGTCGATTTGACAACTAATAGTCATTATTTTCCCACTTAAAGACATTTTCAAGCCCCCTTTTTTTTAGGGAAGTTTTAAATTAGTATTATCTTTCAAATGCCGTTGGAATTTGACCTTTTCATTTTTTTGGCCTGCAAATGGGACATAGTACCTTTAAGGTGTGTTCCCATTCTGCTGTCAAGTCGCAATCCATCTCCCTTAAGGGACAAAGATATTAATTGAACATACCGTAGCATGTTAACCCACTATGGACCTATCCACTGTGATATCTGGAGCGCTGGTACATGTAATCCAGAAGATAGACTATGGATGCGTTCAAGCGATACTTTTTCACCCTTGAAACATGAGTTTTAAAGACGTTTAGTTTAAAACACGGTTTCAAGCGATTTTTGTCGGTCGTAAAATTAAACATGTTTAAAAACTCAAACATGAAACGCTGAAAAAGATGCGTTTTCTATCGTCGCTTGAACGAACGGACATCTCAATCATGATTCTATAACGTCATCATCGTGGCTTGCTTTTGGCCGACAGTCGACCGTAAACAGATTAAAAAAGCACACGGCGAAGTCGACCTATACTTCCTGGGTCAAACTGCATAGTGTGATGAGCGGTGGCTAGGCTTGAAATGAGCGAGAATCAGCGTTGATGAAAAATCGCTTGAACGCTCTCCCGCAGTAACCATGTTTTTTAACGTCGTTTTGATTTGTGATTCTACATGTAGCTTAAAAAAAAATCGCTTGAACGCACCCTATATTACCTAATGTTTAGAGCATATTTGTCTTGTTAAAAGGGATTGCATCTCAAAGATAAACGTATTTTATATATCATGTACATATACATGTACATATCAGGGGCAGAAATATTCTGGAAATTCTTTTGATCCTTTTCATATGAAAATTTCAAGCTTGCAATTTGCTAACAATAATTGTATCAGAATTTTTGTTCTTCTTTCTAAAGCACTGAGTATTCCCTGTAATGATAACAAAACAAGCGCTGTTTCATGTACAGTATACACAAAAGGCACAATTTCGTTGATTGGTGCATGGCATTGTGTAGTGAAGTCGAGTGAACAATACATTCAAGATATGATTTCTATGGCAATGCCATTATCTCAGTTTGGAATATCAAGTATAAACCAAGCAAAAATTGGGTGAAATGTCTCTTGAAGAATTTACAGTATGGGGTAATTAGAGCATTTTTTTCTCCAAGTGAGTTTACACTACAGTCTAAAGACAACTTACTTGTTTCAAATACTTTTTTTTTTTTTGTCTCTTCTTTTTTGTTTAATTATTACTTTTGGAGAATCATTGAAGCAAATTTTGACCATTTACCACTTGCAATTTTTAAAAATAAATTTCATGTTTTGATTGATCCTATTCATTTCAAATTAAACGTTACATAATATCAACATAAATCATGATGGATCATCTTATAACATATAAATGACGGGACATTTCACATCATTCCTGCTACAAATTGATGTCATTTAGGATTTTGAAAAACACAATTCTGGCCTACAGGTCATACGCAATGATCCCTATGAAGTATAGGAACAAAAAATATTAAGGTGTGAAACCATCTACAAGTAAAAATGTGCATTTGTTTTGTTTTCATATAAGACCGATTCACACACAGCATAGTTAACTGCCTAATAAAACCTGCGTGGAAAAATAATGACCATTTTATACGTATGGCAGGCGTGGGTTAGAAACAAAGTAGCTGTGCAAAATAAAGATTCCTTAATATAAAGCCATCTCACTTTATCACTGCGTTATAGATATGATACAGAAATGTGAATTAGAGCTCTATGTTTACGACATTCTATTTTGCCGCTGTGAACGCGTTTTTCTCATGCGGTTTATCGCATACAGTATGTATTCTACCTGCAATCCTTGCAGCTACATGTACAAATAGACTTAACTCGGTTAATCTGATTTGCTTTCACGTTTAACCTACCTTTAGGGGAAGTCGCGAGAACATTCACAAAATAGAGCACTTTTAAAGATTCCTGCACATACAGTAATTACAGGCATCTCTTAAGCCTGGAAGACCTCGATCTACTTTGCTCTCACACAGCTTACAAAAATTGTCAGGGACTCGGACTACTGCTAATTGAAATTGGGTTAATTTTGAAAATGACCGCATAACCTTGAAATGTTTATTAAAGTTTACTAATAATTACACACCATGCTGACTTTTTCTTTTAGAATATATGATAAATTCTCTTCCCTTCAAATTAGGAACGTAGTTTAACTTCAAATAGTAGATCCTATTCTTTATTTGCATTATGTGATTCATGTTGAGACACAGAGATTTTTGAAAACCACTAAAAAGTAGCATTTTGAGGACTCAAAATATCCTGTACCTGTGTATTAGGCGCACCCCCGACTTTTGATTTTTGCAGACGGAAAAAAAGTGCGCCTTATACACAGAGATTTACGGTAATTTTTGTCAGTGATTTTCAATAAAATTAAATCTAGATATACGTAAGAGTACAGAGCAAGGACCTGTCGTTGATATGTCAGAGAAAAATGTGACAAGCTTAATGGGTCACCAGAATATTTCTCAATGAAAGAGGGACATTATGCAAAAGAAATTGAGAAAAGCATGCAGTAGCAAATGGTGCAAAATGAACAAAAATAAATCTACCTCTAGACCTATCAAAATATCAAATTTCACTAATCTTTAGGTGAAAAAAGGTGCCTAAAAACCCGAGATATTATTTCGTTGTTAAGAGCCAGAAGGGCATTAACTCTGTGTTAAAGTATATTATGAGTTAAGGCCTTTTGGCTTTAAACACACGATTTACCTACGTGTGTATATCGTAGAGTGACGGTATAAGAGCGAGGGTGTATAATGTTGCATGCTGCATGCATACATGTAGCTGCAAGCACATGCAAGAGTGTTTTGGTAATAAGCCTCGAGTATGACAACAGACGTTGATGCAATGAGCAAGTGTCTACGACTATTTTTATCCCAAAATTAAAATGAGAAACGATGGTTATCTTTATAACATGGTACATGTATACTTATGGTGTGTATTAAAGCTTGATTGTTATTGGAAGGTAGTGTCCCATTTGCAGCCAACATCAAATTCTGTAGGACTTCCTGCCACACTCAACGACTATTCATCATTTAACACTTTTAAACGCAGGTATAAAGAATTACTGTTGAACACATGCCCTCTTAATACCAACAATTGAAATATTGTAATGGGGTTATTCATGCATCGTTTGCTTTTCTCCTCATTTCTTTCTAATTTCACCTGTCAATTTTTCTATGGCCCTTCACATACTCTAGTTCTTTTACTATTTTTATGTAATTTTCTAGAAAAGCACAACGACTCATCTCAAATCATATTTTCCCTCTCTTCTTCTCTACTCCCCTTCTCCTTCTTCTTTTTTCTGCTAAGATTTTCACCGCTCCTCACTCGACCTGTTCTATATCTTATCCCCCCCACTCTGTATTTACATAATTTATGCATTGTAAATGTCTTGTTTTGTTTTATTTCACAGTCAACTTGAATGATGTGTATGTTCAATCTTTTTTATCTAGTGAAATAGATAAATAAATAAAATAAATAAATATCTGGACTCTGAACAATCTGAAGAAAAAGATTGTCTTCTTGGACTTCAAAATATGGTTGTAAATTGTTGATTTTTTTTTACATCAAGGAAAACTGAATTGATCAGAACAACCAATGGACAATAGTACCATGATTAAACCGGTACCATGAATTCTCAAAAATGTTGCGACATACCTTTGCCAATTGCAAAGACTATCAAGTAATCAACCCAAGGGCAATTTCAATACCATGTGAGCCAAAAAAGAGTTTACACCTTGAAAATTGCAGATTATTTTAAGAATCATCTATGAACAATAAATTAGTATATATCTTATGAAAGAGCGTTATATCCCAAATAATTTGGTATCATTTTTGTGTGGTATGTGTTCACGCTTGGATGAACAGGAGGCAATGTTTGCGCTAGTGCAAAAATCTACTTGCGCCAAAGTAATGCCTACAGTAGGTGATATGTTGGGATTAAAGTGAGAGAATGAATTGAATGTATCAAATGAGATGTATTGCATGTGCTTTTTGCAGTGGCATGATTAAATTTGTTAGGGATGTCATTTGGATCTGCAATGACCGAATTAATACTCAAATCCCAATTGTTTCATTCAAACATCACATAAGCAATTTTGGCGCAAGTCAATTTTTGCACTCACGCAAACACTGCCTCTTGTTCATCCAAACGTGAACACATAACTTGCATACCACACAAAAATGATTCAGGATAAAACACTCTTTAATAAGATGTATAATAATATACTGTTCATAGATGATTTATAAAACAATTACCGTAATTAATGTTGTATAAACCGCCCTCGTATATTAACCGCACCCCTCTTTTTTGCCCTTAAAAAAAAAATCATTACCGGTAATGTAAATTAGAAAACGGGACCTAGGATAGAACCTTGTGGTACACCATGTAATAGAAGAAAAATTGGAGGAATGATTATTATAAACTACATATTGAGATCTATCAGAAAGATTACTTTCAAACCAAAATGACAGACAAATTTGAGTGTTGTTCTAGTTTCCGAGTGGTGAGTCAACACACCGATTACCGAGCTGGGAGACATTGCCAGGCATAGCCCCAGGTGGAGGGGAATAAATCGAAACTTTTAATTTTTTTTTTTTTTTTTGGGGTGTATACCGTGTATAAACCGCCCCCTCGACTTTGAATTTTTTTCGGCGGCAAAAAGGTGCGGTTTATACACCGTTAATTACGGTAGCAATTTTCTAGGTGTAAACTTTTTACTGACTCTCACTGTATATCCAATGGAAATAATATTCAGATTGCTTGATTGGTCATTGTCAGGTTTGCACAATTTACTTTTGAGTAAGAAAAATTGGGAAATAATAGGGAAGAATAGAGAAAATTTGGGAGAAAAAAAATTGGGAAAAAATCTGGGAAAAAATCTGGGAAACCGATTTAAATCGGGTTTTTATCAGGCCTGCAATTCAAAAGATGAAGGACACAAGGCTGTTGAAATCGCCTTACAGTACAAGTAGGTTAATTTTCTGAGAGTATGTGAGATAGGGATATTGTAGATGAGGGAATGTTATTGAGCTTTCCATGAAAGCAGCATCCTTTGAATAGAACTCTCTGTACAAGACAGAACTGATGCATAAGTTCTTTTAAGGAGGGTGGAGGGAGGGGGGGGGGGGGCACTCAAAAACAAAATCATATGTTGGGGCCAGAAAGGTGTCAACTCTGTAACAAAATATACAGTTAATGCCCTTCTGGCTCAAAACACATGAAATAATGGTAAATAATTATAAAACATGGATAATTGGTGCCGTGGTCAAGTGGTTAAGTCGCCGGACTGTCAATCACAAGGTCCGCGGTTCAAGACCCGCCGCGGCACTAACATCCTTTGGCAAGACATTGATCTACATTTGCCACACTCAACCCAGGTGATGTAAATGGGTACCTGGCAGGAATTAATTCTTTGAAATGCTAGAGCGCCGCAATGGCAGCACAGCTAAAGCCGGGGTAATAATCTCCAAGTTTGGAAGCGCTAAGCGATTCTAATAAGTGCTATATAAAAACTGATTATTATTATTATTATTATTATTAATTAAGAATCTGGGACAAACCTTCTAAGCAGCGTCCTTTGAATAGTACCCTCTGTTCAAGACGGAATTGATGCATGGGCTCCAAGGAAGAGAAGTTGACTTCACGTGAGATGGCTTTGCATTTGAGGATCTTCTTGGGCACTCTGGCTTCATGCTCACCATCCGGGGCCGATCTGAAAAAGAAAAACAATTTCCAGAAAAGAAAGAAATTTATTGAGGTGTCGCGGTATGGTGGTTCATTTACGTGACCCTCAGTACCGGCCGCCTACCGGAGTCGCGCGTGTAATAGTCTGCAGCTAGCCAGCCGTGTCCCGTGTGTGATGTCACAAATATTGACGCTCTACAAAGGACCGCTGAAGGCAGAAAATCTGGATCTCGAAACTAACATTTATGAGAGTTGATTACTGCGGGCCCCAAACATATTTTGAAGAGGAGAGTTGTTGTATTTGATCAGTAAGGCTTCCCCTTCGCAATGATATGAGTTTTGCATCAATTCAAAACACTTTTGATTCTTTGTGTGTCTACTTTAATTGGCTTAAGTGGCTATATACTTAGTTATAGTACATAGCACATCCCCACCTGTTCCAGTTTTCTTTGATAGTATCATTACAAATATTTTGGATATAGTGGAAGACAAGTTAGAAGAAAAAACAACATGAATACAAGTAGAATAAGAAATAGCACTTCTTTGGTTCAGTTTTAGAATAAACTGATTTAAAAAAAGCAGAATTTATAATTTCATAGCATGAAAAGTATACACATACATGTACATGTACTGCAAAGGTATGTATGTAAAAGAGGTAAATGCATACACATGTACAAAAAAGATAAATGCATACAAATAATATAAAGGCTAAAAAGGAAAAGAGAGGGGGAGAAAAAGAGAGAGGGGGAGAAAAAGAGAGAGGGGGAGAAAAAGAGAGAGGGGGAGAAAAAGAGAGAGGGGGAGAAAAAGAGAGAGGGGGAGAAAAAGAGAGAGGGGGAGAAAATGAAAGAGGGGAGAAAAAGAGAGAGGGGGAGAAAGAGAGAGAGAGAGAGAGAGGGGAGGGGGGGGGGGGGGGTGGGGTGAGCAATAGAAAATACATGTACATGAACACTGTAGGGGATAAGAATACAGTTATGAAGGACTATTAAAGGATAATGTACAAATCAAAGGTTTTTAGAACTATGAGGAAAAAGTTATAAAACAAATAAATGAAGAATTACTTACAAATCATCATGACCTTGCCACATGATTTTGCCTGAATCTGCATCTCTGAGATTCATCCAGTTTCTGTGAGAAGATCGGCTAGTTAAGGAAGATGTCATATGAATCAAACAAAATTCTAATACAGCAAATATTACAAGTAACACACACAGGGGCAAATCCCTCCAAGCCCCCCCCCCCAGCAAACAAAAAACAAAAAAATACTGCATGCCACCTTTAATACCCCTTTTTTGATGATACCATGGAATGATTACTGCTTTTTTTATATCAATATTTTCCTGCCTTTTTGTGTATTTAATTAAGAAAATATCAAAAAGTAACAATTTGAAATCAACTGGAAACTGGACAGAGGAAATTTCATGGTTGCATGTGCACTATCTTCTTCTGATATGAACGTAGTATCAACAATATCAAAAAAGAAACGGCAAAAACCGTCTAGGAAAAAAAAAATCATGAATTCATACTAAACATGTATATTTAAAAGAAGAAGATCTTCAGTACAGAAACCATAAAACCTTTGGATATCAATGTTCAGTTTTTAAAATCATTTCTGATCCGTGGGAGAATCAGTCAGGTAAAATCTAGAAATCTTACTATGGTACACATTTGATAAATGATTTGAATTTAGGCAAATTGTTTTTAAAGAAAAAATCTTCTCCACATAAAGAAAAGGCTAAATCGTTACTCTGTACATGTAAATACAGAAGCTAAAATAAACAATACACAAATAAAAACTGTTCAGGTATAAACATTTGTTTTTATCAGCAGATGTCTTCAAAAATAGACACTAAAATTCCAGAGAGAATGAGATTAGCTGGACAAAAGCAAGCAATATTGAAATGAAGAAACACCTCATTATGCACAATTTACTGGTAAATTAAAAGGGTCAAGTCCAAATGAACAAATGATTAATTAATGCATACAACTGCCATACACATTACACTACATGTATGCACTGCATGGTCATAATTAGTACCAAACTACACCTGTACAAATGCTTTCACCACAAACCAATAATAACACACCGTGTGTAATACCATAGACCCCTTGACTGCACGCATGACCATAGTTGAGGCCAATTTTCAAGGGTGTCATGTACGACGTAATTACAGTGCATAATCAATATTATATTCCACATTAAAAAAGATTACAGAGCACTGGTAGGCTCTGAATGGCTCATGTGACAAAGAAGAGAAAAAAGAGCAAATTAAATGCTACAAGAATCTTTAAAAAAAAAAAAAAAAAAAAAAAAGTTTTTAATTCAGATGCTTTAACACACTCTGCATGTTAAAAGCCAAAATCCAAAGCTGTTAAAAAGGCAACTACATGTACCTCATAAATGACTGGTGCTGATTTAATGAGTGGCGGTGGGATAACCCTTCAAAGATTATGACCGCCACGTTCGGGCACTAACGACCGACAGTCCATGATCCACTCTGCTCCCTTTATGAAGCTGCAACGACATACATGTATGACTACAAGTGACAGCACTGTATGATAGACGGTGCCGTCAGCTCAGATTATGATCGTGAGCTATTGTTTCATCAAACAGGTAGGCGTCGGCCTATACCTGATGCGATAAAATACGATCATGTATCTAATAGTAGCTCCATTATACTCTAGATTGCTTTCACGTTTCATTTTCATTAAAATGAAGATAATAATAGTGTAAATAATGATGATGATGATGATGATGTATTTCATAATGCCTGGATCAGCCACGGTGGGCGCTCATGGCACTTGCTCCAAAAATATGTACATAATCAGTAGGTGCAAAACAAAGTTTAAATATTCTCGCAAGCTGAACTTGAGAATGCAACACTTAACTCAGGATACTTGAAAAGAGAAAGAGAGAGAAAGAGAGAGAGAGAGAAAGATAGACAGAGAGAGACAGACAGACAGAGACTTCCAGGGAAAGTGAGAATCTATCAAACCAATCCCACAAGAACATGTTTGCTATTAAAGTTGTAGTTGTCTGCACTAGTAGCCCTGGAATGAACTTAAAATGACGTCCTAATTGTTTTAATTCAGGGAACAACTTCCACAAGAGGATTGTTGAAAGATGATGATATGAGAATGCTACACTACATGTACCTACTTAACTAGTCAAGACACTTAAAAAAAGACTGCAAAAGAAAGAGAATTCGCTAAAGAGCTTCTCTAATTCTCCAAGTCCGGAACGTACACGACAGAAAGTAACTGCATTGATTGCACTATAAAGCTGCGAAAATTCAATACCAGCTAAACTACTGAAGAAAGTTCTCTCCCGATAGTAAGTGGTTACAAACACCTTTTCTCCAATACTGAAAAAAATGTTCCCAATGGAAACCATTTATTCCAGGGGGGGGGCATATTCAGGGAAAGGTGCAGCCATCCCCTCAAAAAAAATATTAAAAAATAAATAAAAATAAAATAAATTAATTAATTAAAAAAACAAAAACAAACTTAAAAACATGTATTAAATGAAGGTCATCTGCATGTGAAAAAGGATGTGTATGACCACTTAGTTCTGCGTTATAAGAAACAGAAATGAGAAGCCAATTATAATTTTTTTTTTTTTACTAATGCAACACTTGCTGTGTCATATCTGTGTGAGGTATTGACGCTAGTCAAATGACCATCATTTGGGGCCAGTCACCACGAAATGAGTCCAGTGTCGCATTAGCTCAATCGTAGTAATAGCGATGTATAGTGTGTATGTACTGAAATTTGACCCACCTACCACATTTAAGATTTTTCCAAAAATCTACTTATTATTTCTTTGTTTGTTGAAAGTTTCATTGAAATCGAATGATGGGAAGTGTGTTGTTGCTATGTTGTTGTTGACCAGACTATAATATGTTACGCATCATTAACTTTACACCTAATTATCTCAAAACTGGGTAATCCCATTGTTATAAAGTCCAATTAGGTTTTTGTTCATATTTCTGGATATAATTTATCAATTTTAATGTGTGACCCCTTAATTTAAAGCTTACTTAATGTAGATTCATATAATACTTAAAAACAGGAATAAATTTTTTGCGACACTGGACTCATTTCGTGGTGACAGGCCCCATTTTTGTTCCTGGCAAATAATTCAGCCACAAATGAATTGGTCAGTCACTCTATCAGTATCATGACTGTTTCCTAAAATATACCCAAGGTATTGCCTCCCTCAATGTCAGTGTGTAAACATCCATCAAACACACTTTCTTCCTTTCTTTTTCAAAATCCTAGGAAATACCAGTTTCATGCCCTTGGTTACCAGTAGTCACAGTGGCCAACGGGCAACGTCTATACACTGTAAATAGGCCATTTTCGTAATGTACCGGTAAACAAATTTAATGCATACGCAGAGCTGCCAACCTCCAGAACAGAAAATCAGTAATCACAAGGCTCAAAATCAGTAATTTGGGGTATAAATCAGTAATTTCTTATGCGGCGCTATGAATCTAAAAAAACGGCACGCCAACACTGTGCGGACGCATGATTATCTGAAATTTTTGGTGATTTTACTCACACAAAGATGTTGAATATTGAATTTCAGGTCATCACAACACAGTTTATCATGAAAAATGGCTTCTATTCGCAGCACTCGCTACGATAAATTATATTTAATATATTTAAAAAAAAAAAAAAAAAAAAAAAAAAACATTTTTTTTTTTTTAATCCGTAATTTGAGACAACATTCCGTAATGGTCGTTAATTTCCGTACCAATTACGGGAAATCCGTACTAGTTGGCAGCTCTGCATACGTCTTTGTGCAGTGCCTCAATACAAATGATTTCATTCACCTGATAAGAATAATATTATTTCGATAGACAGAATTCGAACTGCATAGTGCATAAATTAGTTGTTGCCAGGTACAGTGTAGGACAAATAAAATGGCTTGACCTACCTAGCAACACTTAATATATGCAGTTTGCATTCTGACTATTGAAATACTATTATTCTTATCAGGTGAATGAAATAATTTGTATTGAGGCACTTCACAAAGACTTATGCATTAAATTTGGTTACATTACAAAAATGGCCTATTGCATGCATGCACTTTGCAAATAATTCAGTCACAAATGGATGGCCAGTCAATCTGTCAGTATCGTCAATGCTTCCTAACATACCTCAGGCATTGCCTCGCTCAATGCCAGAGTACAAGTTCTATTCCAATTACAAATTATCTTTACTTCTGCCTTTTTTATACTCAAAACTCTTGACAATCTACCATTTTAAGGGGGAAAGTTGCTCCATTATTTCCAGAGACAAATATTAGATTAATATCAAGAGCGTATGATCAAGGAGAAGAGACCCTCGTCATTAAATTTCATTACACGGTATCGCCGAAACACTCTGTCTGAAACGCCAATGGTCCGTTGCCAGGCAACCATGTTTGTCAAATGGAGTGTTTCATGAAGAAAGATGTCACTGATTTCTGTGCATGGAGAGTGAATGTCAGCCTTCATTTATAATGTACCGTATATTTGGGGTAAGGCATACATACGTGGAGGTAAAAGCATCATTGATTCATACAAATTATGCAGAATATTTATGATAGATTCAAGAACTTGTACAAGCACTGCAAATGGGTCAGTAGCAATAGCTTGAAATATTTCAGAAAATATATGAAGGAAACACCTCTATCTTTAGGTTGAAATCAATAATGGAAAACTTTTCAATCCAAATATCATCATTCTATATAAAAGTCAAATTATCATTATTAAGTAATAATACAATAATAGTTTTGACAAGAGCTAAATTAAGTGATCAAATCACAGCTGCCCTTTAACAATTTTTTTCTCCTTTAAATCATGTATAAGTTGGAATAAGTATAAAGTCAAAACAGAAATACTGCTCACAATGTGATTTTAGTAAATAACTCATGTAAGGACCTCAATACACCCAACAGAATACATGTTTGGGCATACTTCACATACAGGTACAATGTACAAATAGGTGGGTTTTTTTAATGAGGAAAAAAAATCTGCCTCTTAAAAATATTAAGGAAGGTGAATTTAAACCAAAAAAAGAAAGGAAAACATGAAATCACAAACCCATACAGACCCCTAATCTAATATATGTAAGGGGGGGGGGGGGGGGAGTGGACAACAATGTAGGTTTTGAATAAATGGATGTGAATATGCTTTCTCAATAGAACTTCAGAGTCGTTGGAGGTCCCTTCAGTTATGAACCCCTCAAAAAGGACATCATGAATAAGACCCTTTTGATGATTGTCACACAGAGCAACGACGGGGCAATAACTTCTGAATTTATTTCTTCTGGGAATCCTCCGCGAGACACTTCAGCTCCAGTGAAATTCTCCTAATGACGTACATTAAGCACGTCTGATTTGGGAACCATGCCCTCTTCAACCTTGGTTAACAACCATTAAAGCTCATGACTATTTCATATTTTTTCATCTTTAAAGATAAAAGGTGAGTTCTGGTAATGCGATTGCATTGTAAAAGAAAAGGTGTGGAATGGATCAGAAAAAATTGACCATGTAGCATGTAAGTATTGGTGTGCACTGCGAGGTTCTGGAGTCATCAAAATCATAATAATTTTGGCCCAGTCTTGGTAAAGTAACAAGCACTGTACACAGAAAGATGTATATGGGACTACACAAATGGTGTCAGGGCTAGTACTACCTGATTTTCTTATCTTTCTATGCTCATTACTCAGCCAGTATACATTTTCTTCCAAAATTGTTTGGCATGTATGACATTTATTTGTAATCTTGAACATTCAGTGTAAGTTTCGTTTGATTCTGTGAGAATTTTTTAATTTTTTTTTTTACCAGAACTCAAGTTTATCTTTAATCACCCTAAGCTTGTGAGAGACGCTTACAGTACATGTACAAGCTCTTTACTACAATTAACTTTCCCCTTGTGTCTATGTGATTTTTTTTTCTTAAAACACTTTTACCAAAATGTTTGGACGTACAGAATTTTTGACAGCCATGTTTTCCAGAATAGTGGTGGTTATTTAATACCTGATAGCCAAGAAAGCAATAAATGCTTGTTAGTAACCAACCAGAAGACCGACGGCTTAAGGTCCTCTCCGAGGGACCTGGTAATGAGAATTAATGCCTTACCAAAGGGCACTAGCGCATCGACTTGGTTTCGAACCCGGGTCACCGGATAAAGAGACCACTGCTCTACCGACTGAGCTATCGCGCCTCCATACCTAAAGACCAACTCTAATCAAAAGAATTAAGAACATCCGATTTCTCACCATTGTTGCCCTCCATCAATCTACATTTGCCACTCTCCACACGGGTGAGGAAATCTTACAGGTGTAAATTTCATTGCTGCCTCATACATGTAAGACATGTAGAGCTTTACATACATCTTTAAAAAACTACTACCTAGTAAACCTTACCGGTACATATTTCTCATTATTGCCAAAATAGTTTTGAATTAAACTATTTCCCGTTTCAACTACGGTACAAGTTTTTAGTTTTGTACACTTCACTTGAGCATGTTAACCTAGGAGTAAACAGTTCCTTTTACCCCCAATTCCGTTATATACATGTATGCAAACAAACGTAGTTCCACCAGCAAACAGGGGCATGAGCACCTATAACTTCGGGCACTTGGGAAGGTGAAAACCAATCATTACACCATCGGATTTGTTCATCATTTTCGGCATTACGCTGGGCACAAATAGAAGAAAACATACTTATTTCTCCTTCAAATACAACCCCTTCTCCCTGAGGAAAAATGCGGCAAAAGGGTGACGAAATTGCCCATTCCACTGTGCACTTAAGAGCTGCCAAAGGGAGAAGAACCGAAGGTACCCGAACACAATTCTTATTGATTGAAAATGCTTGCGAGGGCTACGCTAGTGTCTCGATGAGCCTAGCACCATACAGCAATCGTACACATGTAACTTAATTCATATTTTGCACCGATGATTGAGGTTCTATTTGGTAATATAATACAGGTGCAAAGTATATCAAGATACCTGGATGGAAAAGACAGGTTTTCTTGTACAATTAACACCCCAATTTGATGGGATAAAGCAGAAATAGAAAAGGGGAAAAAGCCTACAGAATTGAACTTGATATTCAATACCAAGTAATTTTGTCTTTAAAAAATCATTCGATCGGTATGTTGTAAAGAAGAATTTTTTAGAAAGCTGTTTATTATTCTAACATTAATGTTTTTTTAACCCGATTTATTCATCCTGCATTAATAAAAATGGCAGCTCGAATGATGTCTTTCTATTTTTGCCCCCATTTTTTAACTTTTAGAGGAATGATAATAGCACTAAGGCCAATACAAAAAACATGTTTAGCGTCCTGCCTTTTTGAAGAAAAAAAAAAGCAGACGGCCCCCAAAAAGGAAGCGGGCGGGGACGCTAAACATGATTTTTTTTTTTTTTGGCCTAAACATCGCACGCCAATCATGGATGAAAATAATGTCAAATGGGAGAATATACTGATCTGAGCCGAGGTACGCATGTGTTGATTTGATAAAAAAGGTCACTTTTAAGTTGCATTTATATAGCTTTAGGCAAGTGACAGATCCTGCTAGCTGATTTCGGGACACCGGTTCCCGATCGGTGCAAGGCCGTCGGGACCCGGTTTATAAAAGTCCCGACATGACTCAGGCCTGCCAAGTATCATACTTTCTTTTCCAAATATACATCTCTAAATATTGTCTGTTTGGAGTCACATGGTCATTAACTCTGTGTAAACTCATGAGAATTAATGCCCTTTGAGCTCAAAACAGTTCAATGTACATATATGCATGTAAACATCTGCAATGCATATTTAGAGTAATGCTTGAATATAATGTTTTTTATACAGTGCACTGTAGGGTTTACGGTTGCACCATGTGAGAGAGAGGGGGGAGGATGGGGGAGTCCTGAAAAGCACTGTCGGTAATCTTTCTTTCTTGTTTTTTTACGATGCATTATATAGACAAAAGAAAGGAGGAATCTGTTTTTACCTTCATGAAGAAAGTTAAAATATAAAAATTGATTACAAAATCAAACGATTCTCTTTGAAGTATGATTTCAGAATTTGTTTTGCCATCTACGTACAGTGTAGGTATTGTATGAGTTCTCTGAAATTATCACAAACACTTTAATTCCACATTGGGGATGCCATCACAGATATTCATGCATTTCATACATTTTTCTGATATCCGTGAACCCTGCCACTACCAGAGATGCCAACTTTTGGAAAACAGAAATAGGGAGGATTTGTAACTGACACCAAATAATGTGCGTGTAGCGCACATTTCGAGCGCGTAGCGCCCGACCAACGCGGCCTAGGGCACTGGAAGCTCTGGGGTTATAGATGCTCTCTGGTGCAATCTGAGCCTTATTTTGCAGCATTTTACACTTTGTATAACTAAATTTAGTTAAATAATTCCCTTTTAAAAAAAAAATAACATACAAATTGTACAAAATGCATGATGAATTCCTTTCAGACTTCCGAATACACGGGTACTTGATACTGTACTCGGTCTTATACTTCTAAGACCATTTCTTGGTCTTCTTTTGCTAATTTTCCGATTCTGTGTCAATATCCACGCATTGGTTACGGCGATCCATATGCTGAAACAATCTTTTGCTACTCTTAATTTGTCATTTAACATAGTGGAATTAATACATGCTAAAGTTAACAGACGATATTTCTCATTCAATTCACAGATACTGATAAGCGCAAAAAAAAAAAAAAAAAAAAAAAAAAAAAAAAAAAATCATTATTTTTTTTTATTTTTTTTTTTAATCGGGAGGATAAGGATGGTGATCGTAAGGTCGGGAGTAGGGGTGAATTATCGGGAGCCTCCCGATAAAATCGGGAGGGTTGGCATCTCTGCACTACTTCAATTTACTGAATGCTTTCAGTTTCAATGTACATACAGTTGTAGCTAGATCAATAAATAGTCTGAGAAATTAGACGGTACTGATTTGTATTTCTTCTGAAAATTTTCAAAATAATTTTTATAATAATTATCCTTGCTTATATAGCGCCTAACACTTACTTTATCAGAAGTCTCTAAGCGCTCTACAATAATGCAGCATAATTACCCTGGCTTTAGCAGTGCAGCTGTTACGCGCGCTGCGTTTCAAGGAATAAATTCCTACCAGGTACCCATTTACTTCACCTGGGTGGAGTGTGGCAAATGTAGATAAAATGTCTTGCCAAAGGACATTAGTGCGGCGGCAGGAGAATACAATGAATTTCTCAATTCTCATCATGCATTACTTACATGTATACTTCCCGAGAAATGATTGCTATGCCACTAATGGACAAGATTGTGATATAAAAATAGGAAACCTTCTATTGTGAAGGCAGATTGCATAAAGATTGCTGGACATGTACTGTATTTAACACCGATGTTACATGTATAAAGGACAGATTGCAATATCCGGCAGGATTGCTCTGAAATAGAGTGCAAGAATCTGGATCAATACGCTCCAAGTATCTTTTTGTTACATTCACGGATAGCTCTGGTTCAAAATCGTGAAATTTTATTGATGGTAACTAGAGCAAAGTGACTGGGAGGAGAGTGAGATAATGGGATGGGGGAGACTGGAGAGAGAGAAAGAGAGATAGAGAGAGAGAGAGAGATTGTGAGAATGGAATGGGGAGAGAGGGGGAAGAGGAAGAGAAGAGAGAGAGTGAAGAGCAAGGGATAGGAAGCGGGAAAGAGAAAAAAAAGAGTGAGAGGCAAGAAGGAGAGAGATAGAAGAGGAGAAAGAGAGAGCCATGAGAGAGAAAGATGAAGAGGAGAGTGTTGAGGAGAGGGAGTAAGAGGATGGAACGAGAGGGAATGAAAGAAAGAGCAGAAGAGAGGAGTGGAACACGAGAGAGAGAGAGAAAGACAAAGATGGGGACTGAAACTATCTTCACTGAAGGTGTACTGGTAAATCACAAAATATTCCGTCAACCACAAGCTGTAGTCTTGAACTTTATGCCCTTGAACTCAACTGATCAATACCTATATGTGTACGATTGATTAGTCTAATAACAAGAGTATCCGAAGGCACTCCTTTTGATTGCTGGATTAAAGATATTCTTTCAGGAGTTGACATGTATATATGCATCAAAGGTCTGGGAGGAATTCCCCATCAATGCATGCATAAATAAAGAAAAAAAATCATGCACGTAGCGAAACGCCCGGGACTTCACCACGTTTGGACATTACATTAAGTATGGCCAGTGGGAGATCAGTGAGGACCAAGTTTGTCTCCGATGACGAATTTGGACAATGAATTTCCGTCATGGTGCGGTTCCCTTGAAGTCAGTGAATGTACAGTATGTTCATAAAAGTGACATCCATGCACTATAAATTCTACCAAAATAATTCCCCACAAGAACAATGAAAAACAAATACACGAGGGCTCGGGGCAAATTACATGTACATGTAGCCCCCGAAATGCCTAAAAGAGCCCCTGTAAATTTGCATAGAGTTCAATGCAAAACTAATTTTAGAATGTTATTTTCAAGCAGGCAAGCTTGAAAAGCAGCCCCCGAAAAATATATATTAATTTTTTCCCTGCACAAGAACCAAAGAGAATGTGGTTTTACACGTACTTCACTTCAAGGTCATTTTCAACGTCTCGTTTGCTCACGGATCGTACGCTGCAATGACCCGGTTTCATAAATCTATTTCTTAATTCACCTCAGAGTGTAAAGACACATGCTCCACCTCACATTTTTGTATATATTTATGGCACACAGATATATGTAAATGAGTATGTACATGACCTTTGCTGCGCACAGCTACTTTTGACATTCTCTCACAAAAAAACCACTATGGTAAACCGCGGCAAGCAGCCACACTTAGTTTAACCACAACGTCAACTAGCCATCCATTTGTAATGATTCTCAATTAATTTGCCACAGCGTTTTTTAAGGCGGTTTATTACATCATGTACTGTACTGTACATGTATGAACGGACTTTCCAGAATGTACATGTGATATAGTGCTGTAAGTCAGACGCTATGTTCGTGTTCGGTTTGGCAGAGTTCGGCAATTTTTCACCCGAACTTGGTTCGGTCCTGGGTTCGGTAATATAATAGCAAGCAGCATTATAGCCACGGCGGTCAGCACTGGGCAGGCCGCCCGCCCTGCCGGGCCCGACCAGCATGGAGGTCTTCTGCACACTGCTTCCGACCAGCACGAATTTCACATTAAAAAACTGCTCTAAACGTAATTATTTGTGAAGAAAAATACTACTTACATGTACATTTGTATTTCCGTCTTGAATCGTGTTTTATTTTCAATTTTAAAAGAATCAGGTTTTCAATTTGTCAATAAATGATATTTTTTAAAGATTTTCCGAGACGGTTGTTGTCTAATGTTAGAGTCATGAAAGCTGTATGGTGCTAGGCTCATCGAGACACATCTATCCGGTCCAGATAGATAAAATAATTTACCAAATATATCAATTAGTAGGCAGTTTCCTGGCAAAATTTGTATCATAAACTACATATATATTAGTCAAAACATATTCTTTCACATGATTGGTAATACATGTTAGAGTTTCCATTTCATTTGTTGAGGGGGGGGGGGGGGGCATTTCCAAAACTGGTATTTACCTTAAATGACAACAGCTTTTATCTGGACCTCATTCTACATGTAGTACATTTACATCCAGTGATCAAACTGACATCCCAATACAATGGCTGATCAAGCAACAGTGTGTAAACAACCCTATGCTCTGCAAGTACTGTGGACAACCTAATGCCACTCAGTCAATGTGTAATCTCGGGCAATCCAAAGCCAAATTGTGTATATACTGGCTGCCATGGAAACCAACTGCAGTTGCTATGATAGCCCTTGGTCATTAAATGTCCACTTCTTGTTGCTTATCTGTCTACCCCCCTCCCCTCCCCTTCTATTTCTCTCTCTCTCTCTCTCTCTCTCTCTCTCTCTCTCTCTCTATCTATCCCCTTACTGCACTCTCTTTCTCTGTATTAAAAACAAGTGGGTCTACGACTGTAGATCAAACAGAGGTACATATACCGGTAGTCATATGCATTTGTGTAGATCTACATGTACACTCCTACAGTAATGTTTGTACTTGAAAAAAACACCAATTAACCATCATCGCTTGCATTCACTATGATAAAAGCATTTTGTCATTGCATTTTCCAGTATTCTCTCTGTCTCTCTGTAGAACAACTACATATTGCATACTGTACATGACTACTACATGTACTGCATGTACATTGTACTTGATCAGCGCCATTATTGCCTGCAAATGCAGGAATGCGTTGTACAAACAAGCTTTGGGATTGACTCTCATCACATTTTGATGATCAACCCAATTTAGCAACTAGAGTGTTTTTTAAACGGCTTATTACTCACTGGAAGAAGTTGCAATATTGCTCTCATTTTGACATTTTATCTGAACAATATGAAACATGCCCTATTTTTCTATGCAAAATCCTACTGTATAGACATCGTAAGGATTACGCACATATAACGTTATATTGGTAGACCCTAGAACAGATACTAAAGTGCGTTGCAAAACGGACAAAAGCGGACGGGCGTTTTTCAGGCAGTTCAGTGGGTAAAAGGAGGAGCGGTTTTGGGCGGTTTAGTTGCTATTGGGTTAAACTGCATTATAGAACTTATCACTTTAAATACTTCAGGTCATAAATCGTATCAGAATTTATTAGAAGTATCATACTCTTTTCACACTTGTTTCGCTTAACCCCGTACTTTGCTTAGCCCCGTACTATCTTTAACCCCGGATTAACTTTTTTTGCTTTTTACACACGCTTTTTTAGTCCTGTACTAAGCGCCTACCGTATTTGCCGCCGTTAAGGCCGCAGTATTTTTGGAAGAAAAAATATCAAAAAGTCTGGGTGCGGCCTATGCGGCGAAAGAGTAAAAAAAAAAAAAAAAAAAAGTCAAAACCCGCACGAATTTGTACATATGGGACTAGGTCTACGAACGGTACAATAACTATACATTTCCACACATCTTATCGGCAATTTTATCTTGCATTGTTGACATGAAGACGAAAATAAACTTCCAAAAACAACATCTGCCGATAGATTTTGATCTAAGTTCGTGCCAATGCATTGCAAAAGTAAAAGAAGGGCTCGTTTAACGGAGCTCCGCTGCCGCGAAGCATCCACGCGAAGTCGCCATTTTCAATCCATTTCAATGACTACATCACAGAAAACTGCAGTGTATGGTATCAGTGCGTGATGGCCGCGCGGTTTAAGGCGGTGATTTTAGTCACATCAACATTTGTACGCAAGAGATCGAATCCCGACTTTGGCAAAAGTTTTTTTTTTTTTTTTTCCTTCTTTTTTTTTTTTTTTAAATGTCAAAATCGGGGGTGCGGCCTATACGGCGCTGCGGCCTTATCGCCAGCAAATACGGTATCCATTAATTCGCCTCAGTGTGTAGTACCGGACTATTTTTCGTTTCTGTTCTCATTCATTTGCTTGGCCTGCAATTGGCCATCTTTGGTTTTTAAAACAGCATTGTTTACTGTTATTATTATTATTAAATCAGCGCCTTCAACTGCAACTCAAGTAAAATTGCATGCGTTTTCGGCGATTGACCTGGGATACTGCACCAGTGGTATGGTGGTGGCCAAAAAATCAAAAATTCAAAAAAATTCAAAAAAATTATAAAAAAACATGGCGTCCGAATATTCGAGTATTCGCTTGTGAGCCTGGGAGTGTACTCGGGTACCTCATTAGACTGTTGTGCACAGCCTTAATACACACACAATCAGTTCCTTTATCTTCATCACCTTGAAGCAGCACTTACATATACATGTACAATGGAAGAAGAAGAATTTTTATAACAATTTCATTTGAATGAAAGCAGAAAAATCAGAAAACAGAATGGTGAAAGGTTGAAATAAATCGGACCAATAATAAGAGAGTTACATGTACAATGTATGAATCATTGAATGTTTGAAATATGAGATCACTACAGCTATGCGAATCTCAAATTGGCAATTTTGTCTATGTGACGTAGTGACACATTACTCTCCCGTTTGTCGTGTACAAAAATATCACTTATTTCTGTTTTTAAGTGCCTTCACCCTTGGGGCACTGCTCAAAATATATTATTCAACATACAGATGTTAGAAAGAATACTTTGAAAATTCAAATCGTGAGTCTAATGTCAAACTTGCTGATCAGCCACTTCGTATTCATTGTGTGCAATGTGTGTATTGTGTGCAGTTGCTGCCTCTCAGCAGGTATACAGTGCAGCGCTAGAGGTCAATACGCAATAAGCGTTGAGTCTAACTCGGTCTATGCTTTGCTGGAGTGGACATGTCAGTGTGTCATGTAAGATTTTGTATGGTCAGACCCATTGCGCTCTCTGCTTAAGTGGGCCCTCTCTCACTTAAAAGTTAAAGTCAAATCCGATTGAGAGGAATGGCTCGCGTAAAGTTCTATGTGCTAGATCTCAATAACTTTGACAAGTTTGTGTACAAGTCAGGGAGTCATATTTCCCAAATTGTATTGAAATAAGCGCATTGGTCAGTCATTGCTAATTCTTGGTTCTTTTGGGGGGAGTACATGTATGTGTGCCAACACCAACGGCATGCGGCACCGTTAGTCGTTTACTTCTCAGCGCGGCTTGCAATAGAGTTAGAATCAAGCCTTTCGAGGGGAGTCACATGAGTAAAAAACTGATTTAACCTGTGTTTTGAGGAGAGTTATTATCATTTCCAACCTTGTTACTAGACCTTAAACATGTAAAAGTGGCAGTGAGAATTCAATATTATTAACAGATTAAGTGAGAGTGAGATTGATATTGAAAATGATACATGGTCATGAATTTAGTTTACTGAAACTTGAAATTTGATTTTGAAAGGATACACTTTGAAACCTTTTAAAATGTCCTCCGCTCTGCTGGGCATCTTGAAAGTTTGTTGGAATTATCTTGTAAAGTGGAAAAATAAAATTTCTAGACCAAAGGTCGAATATGCCCCTTCAAAATCACTCTAAACAGCAATGAACTCCAACTTCGAAGGGACCGGCGAATCCGGGCCACAACACAGGCGCAGGCTAGAGATAGGCACAGCCACAGCACAGGTCAGGTCGATTCTCAAAATCCACGACGGGTCCTCTCGATCAGCCGACGAAAACATGCGGATAAAAGAAGCGAATAATGGTGATTCTTCCACATAGAAATAATCAGCAATATCTTATGCTAGATCCGTCTAAAAAGGTAGATGTAAGCAATCACTTTGGTTCATATCCTTGTTTTAAAATGAGAAACACGTCCAAAATCCGAAGAGATTACAACTTGCTAGCTTATCTCATACATTCGAGAATCACTTCCGATATGCCCGTAGCAATCTCTAATGTTAATTCATTACATTGCACGTAAGTCTACGGCTTTCGCGGACACAAATCGTGTGAAGCTAGCAGCCAGCTTCATCATGCAGCGTCAATGTCACCCGGTAACAGCCGTATCACTCTAAACTATATCGATCCGCCTTTAGTGACATGTGTTTTATTCAAAATTTAAGAATTATTTTGGTGAAATGTCATAAAAACGTGTTTCTTTTAATGTTAAAACTGAATCGGATTTAATAAATGTGCATTTAATGTTTGCAATATTCAACATATCTTGTGTCATGGGACTATGTTTCTGTGTGTACAAGGTTGATTGATTACTCTCATTTTCACCGATAGATGTCGCTCGTCAAAAATACATTTTCTGCATTAGGTTAGACTATTGGATAGTTTCAAACGAACTGGAGAAACAAATTGCCGAGTGTAATATTATACCCTCCTCCATAGCTCCTGATCACTCTGCCATCCATCTCGGTTTGCCTTTGGGTGATAAAGGTTTTCAAAAAATAGGTCCATCTTACTGGAAGTTCAATAATAGTCTGTGTTTAGATTATGTTCAATATATGAGAGCAGAAATTAAATCTGTCGTAGATCAGGGGAAGAAAGATATTACAGACGCCAGAGTCCTGTGGGATTTCGTTAAAATGAAAGTTCATGAAAAAACTAAGAAATATTCCAAAGGTAGGCCAGTAGGGCACAAGAAACGAAGGAAAACCTACGCAAATTACAGAGAGATATTCAGAAGCTTGAACTTTCATTGGTTATTTCTCCAGATAATGATACCTTACAAAATTTGAAGTCAAAGAGAAAGGAACTCAAAGTGCTTTATGATCAGAAAGTAGTCGGGTTAAAAGTTAGATCGCGTGCAAAATGGTTTGAAGAAAGTGAAATCAATGAAAATTATTTTAAACAACTGTTGGCATCCAATCAGAAAAAAACATTTATAGACAAATTACAATTAGATGGTAGGAATGAAGAAACATCTGATCCAAAACAAATTTTAAAAGAAATTAAACATGTTTATCATAACCTATACTCAGAAAATGAAAAGATGGATAGGACAGATGATCTCTTTTTTAACATGTCTCACTTAAATATAAATGAAGCTAGTAAGAAGTCGTGTGATGAGAAAATTACATTTGGGGAATGTACTTCAATGTTAAATAAAATGTCTTTAAACAAATCGCCTGGGAATGACGGTTTGTCAGTGGAATTTTATCGCATTTTTTGGCCTGATATAGGGAACCTTGTTTTGGACTCCTTCAATGCCTCCTTTGAGAAGGGTGAATTGTCCACCACACAGAAACAGGATGTAATAACGGTAATAAAAAAAGAAGGTAAAAACCCTTTATATATTGGCAATTACAGACCAATTACACTCCTTAATGTGGATTATAAACTTTTGTCTAAAGTGTTGGCGGAAAAAATAAAGAATGTATTGGAAGAGGTGATACATGTAGATCAAGTTGGTTTTTTTGCCTGGTAGGAATATAAGAGAAGCGGTGAGAATTATTGACGATGTCATATTTTACACACAGGTATACAAGGTACAGGGTTTTCTAGTAACAGTTGATTTCGAGAAAGCTTTTGACACTGTCTCACACTCATATATGAATTTCTTACTGAAAAAATATGGTTTCGGCCCAAATTTTTGTAGATGGATAGAAGTATTGTATAAAAATGTAGTTAGTTGTGTCATGAATGGGGGCTTTTCCACAGGCTATTTTGAAATAGGCAGAGGAGTAAGACAAGGAGATCCCTTAAGTCCATATTTATTCTTGTTAATCATAGAAACATTATCAGTGGTTATTCGCAATGAACAAAAATTAAAAGGTATTTTGATAGGCAATATACAGACGAAGATAGTAATGTATGCGGACGACTGTTGAATTTTTTTGAAAGACACAGAAGATATGAAAATCTTAGACAAAATATTGGATTCCTTCTCTCACGTATCTGGATTAAAAATTAATAGGGACAAAACACAAATTATGAAGCTTGGTTCTTCTAGTCACAGTAATGAAAATTTGACCGGTATAACATTGGGTAAGATGGTTTCTCTGGTAAAAGTTCTTGGAATATACTTCTCTTTGGATATTAATGTTAAAGAAGAAATGAATTATAAGGAAATACTGAGCAAAATAAAAAGATTGTTAGGGTGGTGGAAGCAACGGGATTTAACACTTTTTGGGAAAATTCAATTGGTTAAAGTTTTTGCAATCTCTAAATTACTATATGTGTCTTCTATAATGTCGGTACCACCAAGTGTTTTCAAAGAAGTTGAAAAGATATGTTTCAATTTTATATGGAATGGACATGATAAGATAAAAAGGAATATTTTATATTTGAATTATGATAAAGGGGTTTTGAAAATGTTGAATTTCAAGTACATGATCTATGCACAGCTGGTAGTGTGGATTAAGAAACTGCTTGGTGGCAATAATGACATGAAATGGAAACAATTTTTCGAATATATATTCAGAACGGTAGGAGGAAAGTTAATATTTTTTTGCAATTATAATCCCAAAACAATCAATATTAAGGCACCCAATCTATACTTGGATTTTTTGAACATCTGGAATTATCTAAAGGAGAAGGAATATATTGTAAAAGAAACACATAATGAAAATCAAATTATCTTTAACAATACTTTTATTGAAGGTAGGATAATTCCTTTTAATGCAAAATTATTTCATGTGAACATTTTTCAAGTTAAACATTTGACGGACGCAGAAGGTGATATGAGATCAGGGGACTATTTCATAAGAAAAGGTCTTAATGTAGACGATCTGTTTTTGCTTAATGATCTATACACCAAATTGCCAGCTGCCTGGAAGATTAAGAGAATTTGCAGAGGGAGAGATGATACTCTAAATGACACTGTTGATCTTTCCAACATTAACTTTATCATTAACAAAACAGTATATTCTTTTGAGTCTGTCTCTTCCAAAATGCTCTATAACATTTTTATTGCTATAATACAAGATGCATTTGCTTTTAAACATCCAGAGGTAATAGCTTTAAATCTAGATAAGTCGGAAACTACAACATGTTTCTCAATCCCCAGATTTTCCACTCTAGATGGGAAGTTAAGGGAATTTCAGTATAAACTTTTACATAACATCATATTTTGTAATGATAAATTGTATCTTTTTGGATTAACACAGTCAAATTTATGTTCCTTTTGTAGAAAAAGAAGTAGAAACCTATCGTCACATCTTCTTTGAATGTTCTGAAGGGACCAGAATATGGAATGAGATGGGAAACAGTTTAAAGATGTTTCAGTTTCTTAATATGCAATGGATTGATGTGTTGCTTGGTTTCAGAAAAAATATGAAAGATAATATATTGTTAAATCATGTATTGATTATGGTCAAATATATGATTTACAGTAATCGTAAAAATGGAAAGTTCCCAACTAGTAAAGAAATATGTAAGGCTGTAGAGAACTCAAAAAAAGTTGAACATGAAAAAGCAAAATTAAAGGACAAACTGCCAATACATTATCAAAAATGGGAAAATTTTACCCCTTAAGGCAGGGGAACTGATTGTATATATATTGTAATTCCTGTTTCCTGTTCACTCACTCACTTTCCCATCGATCCGGACATTAATCTGCTATCGTGTTTGCTTGTTTTTTTATATTTTATTTATTTATTTATTTTTAAATAACGGTATAGTTACAGACCTCCACTGATACAGGACCCTTATATAGTTATAATGAAAAATGTACCATATCATTATATGTAAATATAACACATTTTGTTATCATGGGTTATGAAGCAGCACCTTCACCTTATACTTTTTGTTTATAAAAGAAAATCTTTGTTCAGATTGCTCAATTTATATTGAACTAATTAATTTGCATATTATGTTGTAAAAATTGTTCCTTTTTATAATGTTGTATCCAAGTATTACCGTCACCTTTTTCCTTTTTTTAAAGGAATTGGAGCACATTCTGTACACTTGTTTGAATGTGTACTATATTAGTTTGGATACTTATGGAAAATATTTTTTTAAATATGTCTGTGTTTATAATGTATGAGACAATGTACTACATGTATGTTTATACTGTAAGAACAAGTGTGTTCCTATTCATCATTTTGTATAATTATGAAGATCTGAATAAAGGCCAAAAAAAAAAAAAAAAAAAAAAAAAATTACCTGAAGGGTCCAGAATATGGAATGAGGTTGGAAACAATTTAAAGATGTTTCAGTTTCTTAATATGCAATGGATTGATGTGTTGTTATCATGGGTTATGAAGCAGCACCTTCACCTTATACTTTTTGTTTATATAAGAAAATCTTTGTTCAGATTATTTAATTTATATCGAACTAATTAATTTGCATAGAAGATATGTTGTAAAAATTGTTCCTTTTTAGGTCATGTAAAAAAATATACATGTTTAGCGTCCCCGCCCGCTTCCTTTTTGGGGGCCGCCTCCTATTTTTTTTTTGATTTATTTATTTTTTTGGATTTTTTTTGGATTTTATTTTTAAAAGAAAAAAACACATGAAAAACACTGCTAAAATGGGTCTATTTCTGATTTAAAAAAAAAAAAAAAAAATGTCGGCGGCCTTCCTGAAAAATAGCCCGACTGTCAGGGAAAATGTACCGAGCGGCCATTTTGAGCGGCCATTTTGAAATAAAAAAATAAAAAAAGGGCCTCCTCCTTCCTATTTTTCGAAAAAACAGGACGTTTAAACATGTTTTTTTTTTTTTTGCCTCATCATCCAAAAATATTAATATGAAGTATTACCGTCACCTTTTCCTTTTTTAAAGGAATTGTAGCACAATTTGTACACTTGATTGAATGTGTACTAGTAGTTTAGATACTTATGGAAAATATTTTTAAAATATGTCTGTGTTTATAATGTATGAGACAATGTACTACATGTATGTTTATACTGTAAGAACAATTGTGTTCTTATTCATCATTTTGTATAATTATGAAAATCTGAATAAAGGCAAAAAAGCTTTAATTTTTTTTTTACCTCTGATAATAATTTGTTTAAATATATATACATGTATACTTATAGATTTATATAATTATATCTTGCGTGACTTGCGTCTATCCACATTTTCTGAACCGGTGCCAGATCTGGGATTGAAATTACTAAATGTTCTTGGACTATGTGGAAGTTTGCCAGAAATTGAAGGACACCCCCCCCCCCCCACACACACACACCGCCTATTTCTCTGGCAATGCCCTTATCGAATTTCATTCAGTTTCATTACCTGTATCATCGGAAATATCATAATGGTTTCGAATTCTTTTTCAACACTCGGCCAGATTTCACAAACATCAAATTTGATTTGCTTTTTACCCAAATTATCGATCCCCATTACTATGATTAATATAAGCTGGATTTGAGTTTATAGTAGAGAGGAGAAAGATGCAGAGATAGATGGATGCCGGATGGATAGATAGAAATGAGACGAGGGAGAGAGAGAGAGAGAGAGAGAGAGAGATAGAGGCAAAGAGAGAAACCTACACCCGTAAACCCCCTTTCACTCCTCACCCCTTTTCTTCCATCTCTTTCTCTTTTTGCCATTTTCTGATTCTGATCTCTCACACTTTAGTCTCCTCCTTTTTTCATTCTACTATTTCCACTTTTATGTCTATAAACTCTGCCCCTACAATTCTTACTCTTTTCCAACTTTATTTATTATTATTCTGTTCTATTTTCTCCGATCTCCCGTTATATGTTACTCTCTAATTCCGCCTGCTACATCATGGTTTTCCCAATTCAAATCTACTCAACTGCGTCGTCTCCAACTGAATGATCTTTTAATAATAACAATTATAATACATACGATTTGTAAGGCGCCAAATCCACTTGACAATCAAATGCTCAAGGCGCAACTTGTGCAAGAGATGAAATACACGATAAATATACAAAAGTACAATAGGAAAGGCTAGGTACGGACATGAAAGGTAATAGTAATCAATTATAGGCTAAATTAAACAGATATTTTTAAAGATTATTTATCGATGGTTTTTGTTCTAATATTTAAAGAAAAACCTGCATCAGGCAAGAAATTTTCCGACATACTAATACTTGCAAGTCAGAAGGGCTTTCATTGACATGAGTTAACCCCCTCTGGCTCTAAACAGACGACAAAATAGTATGAATAAGTTACCATCTTTATCTGTTTCCTGATAGGCCGGGACCCCACTCCGGGGTCGGAGGAATCGCATTCGTGTTCCCAAAATATCCGGTATAAAGGTCAGGCACGTAGCCAGAGTTTGATGTTTGTTTGTTTGTTTTGTTTTTTTTGAGGGGGGGGGGGGGGGGGGCACATACATGTATTTGATCGAGGTAAAAAAAAAGGGGTCTAAAAAAGTTCAACCGATCTTGGAAATTTAGGGGGGGGGGGGGGGCCACGTACAGCGAAAAAAGAGTGAGGTATTATTGTGAAGAAAATATCAACCCATGTCTCTTGCCAAGATCTGAAGGTGGATCCATTTCAAACACAAAATCATACTCCACGTTTAAGGATTTATTTTTGAATAAGGTAACCCATTAGAAAGAGGCACATCCCCGTATAGCATATTAGGCGAGTCCCCACTTGGTTTCTACTTCTATTGCCAATTTTGGAATAGTAAAAACTTAATGGACGGCGTAGGCCTATGCACAAAAATATTTATCATACAATGTAAATCAATTCAGCTTATATTTTAGATTCAAGTTTTAACGAATGCTTTGTTTGTATCAACCAAT
Source organism: Strongylocentrotus droebachiensis (assembly GCA_035222895.1). Taxonomy (NCBI): domain Eukaryota; kingdom Metazoa; phylum Echinodermata; class Echinoidea; order Camarodonta; family Strongylocentrotidae; genus Strongylocentrotus; species Strongylocentrotus droebachiensis. Next base: position 107,323 of record JAVYIG010004081.1, read on the forward strand.
GGCACTTTCGTGTTTAAATAATAATAATAATAATGAACGTTATTTGTATAGCGTATATCACTAACACAAAGAAAGCCCCTATGCGCTTAGAAAAGAAGGAATTAGAGATAGAGCGGAATAGAAATGAACATTTACGCCTGATACATGAAAATAATCAATTACAAACAACAATAATGATACGCAATTCCTATATAGCTTACATGTAGTAGATTGTACATTCAGGTTATACAAATTTAAAAATGAAAATTAAATGGAAATTAAATTGAATATTAAATATGTACATTATACTATAACCAAAGAAGTCACTCAACAGCTGGAACAAAATTAACAATTAAGAAGAATTAAAAATCAGGGATGGACCTCGAAGCTCTAACAAGCAATTTTAAAATCTTATAACATGTATGTTCAGTTCAGTTCAGTTTCAATTTCAGTTCACTTTCATATTTCACATGTTGTATAATACATTATTACATTTAGCATGTTACATTTTTTGGGGAATTTAATATACAAACGAAGAGAATAAGAGGGAGAAATATGATGGAGCCTAAAGAGAAAGCAATGCTTGTAGGTCATAGGCTCCGGAAGTTATAACATTGATATAGTCTTGTGTATAATAAATATTACATTTGGCATGTTACATTTTTTTTGTTGGTACTTCAGATACAAACGGAGAGAATAATAAGGAGAAATATGATAGAGCCTAAAGAGACAGCAATGCTTGTAGGTCATAGGCTCCGGAAGTTATAACATTGATATAGTCTTGGGTATAATAAATAACGTAGTAGGATTAATTTTGAACTTGTTCTAATGAATATGTAAACATTGGTCAAACTAGTATATGACCAATGTTAACCCATTTCTTAGGATTTTTGTGTTGCATTATCACTACCTGTACGCAATGACAATTCTCATTTGAGCGAACATAGATGTCGATGTTACGTGTAAAAAGAAAAATTAAGTGTAGCCGCACTGGCAAACAAACTGGTTGGCAATTAAATGACGACAAAATCTTGGTATAATGGAACATACATGAATAGAACATAACCTACGTAGCATAAAATTATTGTAAAACTACCAGGCAACGATAAAATAATTAATGGTAACCATTTAATTATGCAGACAAAAATGAATATGCATTTAAGTGACAGCGGCTTGTATTCACTGGTAAAGACGGTCTATAAGTCAAATTATTATCATAATTCAAGATTAAGATTTTACTCGATTCAAGGTTAATGGTATTTAAACACATCCTTGCAGCTGGATGGCTAAATTGTTACAATTATTTACATCATTATCACTATCATCATCATTATCACTATCATCATCATCGTCATCATCATCATCATCATATCATCATCATCATATCATCATATCATATCATCATCATCATATCATCATCATTATCATTATCATATCATCATCATCATCATCATCATATCATCATCATCCTCACATCATCATCATCTCATCATTGTCTTCATCATCATATCATCATCATCTCATCATCGTCTCCATCATCATATCATCATCATCATCATACCATCATCATCATCATACCATCATCATCTTCATCATCATATCATCATATCATCATCATCATCATCATACCATCATATCATCATCATCATCATCATCGTCATATCATCATCATCATCATCATCATCAAAAGGTTACGATTGATAAGCTTATAAAAGTTAGTAATAAAATTAAGTAGATGAGTAAGAAATATTAAACGGAATAAAGGGGTTCCTAGCAAATGCAATAAATTTAGATCATACATGTATTTGTACTACCGCCCCATATCTGATTGTTTTTTGTAATTTATAACGTTGTTATCTCTTCAGACAGTGCTGTGCTGTTCCAGAGAGCAAAGAATCATCATCACGTTCGCCATAGATATTTATTGTCCCCCAGTAACAGACTTAGTTCCTTGTTTGGACCTTCATAAAAGTCTTCTAAAAGCTTTCTCGTCTTGGGAAGCATATCTCCAATCGCATTTAACTTGACCTTGTTGCCGTTTTGCAATTTCTTCTCGCAAAATTGCGCTATCGTCTTATCGGACTTCTTTTCTGCAAAGGAAATAGAGATAAAACATAGAAGATGAAAGTACAATCTAATTGTGTAATATTCATTGGTGAATACTTTTATTTGAAGAGAAAAAAATGATACGATAATACCGAAAGCAAGTCATGAAAGGGTGACGGTTTCAGTAACAGCGAGTGACGGCTCCAGTAGCGGCGGGTCATTTATAGGGCGATGACTCCATCCGAGGTGATTTATTCAGTAGCGACTCCAGTTGAGTCTTGTCATGAATATTATTACAAATAAAGTCATATTATGATGACGACTTCAGTGAAAGCAAGGCAATTTATAGGGTGTGGAATTCAGTCCAAGCAAGTCATAGGATGACGACCTAATTCAATGACAGTCATTTATAATGTGACGATCCTAATAAAGTCGAGTCATTTTAGGGTGCGATCCTAATAAAGTCGAGTCATTTTAGGGTGACGATCCTAATAAAGTCAAATCACTTTAGGTTGAAGACTCCAATCAAGTCGAGTCAATTTAGGGTGATAGCTCCAACCAAGTCGGATCATTTAGGGTGACGACTCCAGTCAAGTCAAATCACTTTAGGTTGACGACTCCAATCAAGTCGAGTCATCTTATGGTGATGACTCCAGTCATTCAAGGCGAGTCATTTAGGATGACGACTCTAATCAAATCAAATCACTGTAGGTTGACGACTCCAATCAAGTCGAGTAATCTTATGGTGATGACTCCAGTCAATCAAGGCGAGTCATTTAGGATGACGACTCCGGTCAAGCAAATAACTTTAGGTTGGTGACTCCAATCATGTCAAGTCATCTTATGGTGATGGCTCCAGTCATTCAAGGCGAGTCATTTAGGATGACGACTCCAATCAAGCAAATCACTTTAGGTTGACGATTCCAATCAAGTCGAGTCATCTTATGGTGATGACTCCAGTCCTTCAAGGCGAGTCATTTAGGATAACGACTCCAATCAAGTCAAATCACTTTAGGTTGGCGACTCCAATCAAGTCGAGTCATCTTATGGTGATGACTCCAGTCATTCAAGGCGAGTCATTAAGGATGACGACTCCGGTCAAGTCAAATCGCTTTAGGTTGGCGACCCCAATCAAGGCGAGTCATTTAGGATGACGACTCCAATCAAGTCAAATCACTTTAGGTTGGCGACTCCAATCAAGTCGAGTCATCTTATGGTGATGACTCTAGTCATTCAAGGCGAGTCATTTAGGATGACGACTCCAATCAAGCAAATCACTTTAGGTTGGCGCCAGAGGCGGCCCTGCCGGGGGGGGGGGGGGCAGGGGGCACAGTGCCCCCACTTTTTCAAGCACCCGAAAAGTGCCCCTTTTAACATAGGAAAAGTGCCCCTTTTTACATAGAAATAGTCACATTAGGTTGGCGACTCCAATCAAGTCGAGTCATCTTATGGTGATGACTCCAGTCATTCAAGGCGGGTCATTTAGGATGACGACTCCAATCAAGCAAATCACTTTAGGTTGGCGACTCCAATCAAGTCGAGTCATCTTATGGTGATGACTCCAGTCATTCAAGGCGAGTCATTTAGGATGACGACTCTAATCAAGTCAAATCACTGTAGGTTGGCGACTCCAATCAAGTCGAGTAATCTTATGGTGATGACTCCAGTCATTCAAGGCGAGTCATTTAGGATGACGACTCCGGTCAAGCAAATAACTTTAGGTTGGTGACTCCAATCATGTCAAGTCATCTTATGGTGATGGCTCCAGTCATTCAAGGCGAGTCATTTAGGATGACGACTCCAATCAAGCAAATCACTTTAGGTTGACGATTCCAATCAAGTCGAGTCATCTCATGGTGATGACTCCAGTCCTTCAAGGCGAGTCATTTAGGATAACGACTCCAATCAAGTCAAATCACTTTAGGTTGGCGACTCCAATCAAGTCGAGTCATCTTATGGTGATGACTCCAGTCATTCAAGGCGAGTCATTAAGGATGACGACTCCGGTCAAGTCAAATCGCTTTAGGTTGGCGACCCCAATCAAGGCGAGTCATTTAGGATGACGACTCCAATCAAGTCAAATCACTTTAGGTTGGCCACTCCAATCAAGTCGAGTCATCTTATGGTGATGACTCCAGTCATTCAAGGCGAGTCATTTAGGATGACGACTCCAATCAAGCAAATCACTTTAGGTTGGCGACAGAGGCGGCCCTACCGGGGGGGGGGGGCAGGGGGGCACAGTGCCCCCACTTTTTCAAGCACCCGAAAAGTGCCCCTTTTAACATAGGAAAAGTGCCCCTTTTTACATAGAAATAGTCACTTTAGGTTGGCGACTCCAATCAAGTCGAGTCATCTTATGGTGATGACTCCAGTCATTCAAGGCGGGTCATTTAGGATGACGACTCCAATCAAGCAAATCACTTTAGGTTGGCGACTCCAATCAAGTCGAGTCATCTTATGGTGATGACTCCAGTCATTCAAGGCGGGTGATTTAGGATGACGACTCCAATCAAGCAAATCACTTTAGGTTGGCGACTCCAATCAAGTCGAGTCATCTAATGGTGATGACTCCAGTCATTCAAGGCGAGTCAATTAGGATGACGACTCCAATCAAGCAAATCACTTTAGGTTGGCGACTCCAATTAAATCGAGTCATCTTATGGTGATGACTCCAGTCATTCAAGGCGGGTCATTTAGGATGACGACTCCAATCAAGCAAATCACTTTAGGTTGGCGACTCCAATCAAGTCGAGTCATCTTATGGTGATGACTCCAGTCATTCAAGGCGGGTCATTTAGGATGACGACTCCAATCAAGCAAATCACTTTAGGTTGGCGACTCCAATCAAGTCGAGTCATCTAATGGTGATGACTCCAGTCATTCAAGGCGAGTCATTTAGGATGACGATTCCGGTCAAGTCAAATCACTTTAGGTTGGCGACCCCAATCAAGGCGAGTCATTTAGGATGACGACTCCAATCAATTCAAATCACTTTAGGTTGGCGACTCCAATCAAGTCGAGTCATCTTATGGTGCTGACTCCAGTCATTCAAGGCGAGTCATTTAGGGTGACGACTCCGGTCAAGTCGAATCACTTTAGGTTGGCGACCCCAATCAAGGAGAGTCATTTAGGATGACGACTCCAATCAAGTCAAATCACTTTAGGTTGGCGACTCCAATAAAGTCGAGTCATCTTATGGTGCTGACTCTAGTCATTCAAGGCGAGTCATTTAGGGTGACGACTCCGGTCAAGTCGAATCACTTTAGATTGGCGACCCCAATCAAGGCGAGTCATTTAGGATGACGACTCCAATCAAGTCAAATCACTTTGGGTTGGCGACTCCAATCAAGCCAAATCACTTTGGGTTGGCGACTCCAATCAAGTCGAGTCATCTTATGGTGATGACTCCAGTCATTCAAAGCGAGTCATTTAGGATGACGACTCCGGTCAAGTCAATCACTTTAGATTGGCGACCCCAATCAAGGCGAGTCATTTAGGATGACGACTCCAATCAAGTCAAATCACTTTGGGTTGGCGACTCCAATCAAGCCAAATCACTTTGGGTTGGCGACTCCAATCAAGTCAAGTCATCTTATGGTGCTGACTCCAGTCATTCAAGGCGAATCATTTAGGATGACGACTCCGATCAAGTCCATCACTTTAGGTTGGCGACTCCAATCAAGCCAAATCACTTTGGGTTGGCGACTCCAATCAAGTCGAGTCATCTTATGGTGATGACTCCAGTCATTCAAAGCGAGTCATTTAGGATGACGACTCCGGTCAAGTCAATCACTTTAGGTTGGCGACTCCAATCAAGTCGAGTCATGTTATGGTGATGACTCCGGTCAAGTCGAGTCATTTTAGGATGACGACTCAAGTTAAGGTGAGTCTTTTATAGGATGATATCTCCACTTATGTCGAGTTATTTATAGGATGACAGGCAAGTTGATTGTTGTCCAAGTCACATTTTTTACACATCTATTTTTTTACTATCAAGACCTTACTTTGGCAAACGTCTGATTTGCATATACCAGGCATCCTTCTCTTGCCTTAACCCTAATAAGGCCGAGGGGGGGGGGAGCATTATGCCCCCCTCCACGATTTTTCCGATTGCTCGGAACGCATATGGATGGCGCCCCGCCGCTCGCTGAATTTTTTCTTTCGAGTCTTGCGCAACTTTTAATTTTTTTTTGTTGAAAATCGGACCTACGGTTACAAGGTCACGTGACCTTTTGTCTTTGCATGTCAGCCCGAAAATCGCTCATTTTCGTGATTTGTGTACAAAACATGGAAAAGTCATTTTTCCTAAACACAGATTAAACATGGGTTATTGGGTCTTGTTTAAAGTTTAGGTCGTTGTTTTGGGAGTCACAATAGTTGAATCGTATTAAGAAATGAAATAAAACAACAAAAACAATGAAATACATAAGTTAAAAAAAACAATGAAATACATAAGAAATTATCAAAACAAGGGATAACATAAGGAATAAGCTGGCTCTTCCAATTTTTTTTGTCGTATTAATATTTAGAATGGTCTAATGAATATATGTAGTGAAAAAGAATGCTTAAATATGAATAATATATGATTTATGGGTAAAAATGTGATTTTTATGACTTTATTTGCATAAATTACCATAAATATGCAAATGAGTGAATTTTTCAAAAAATTGAAATTATCATATTATTCTATACACTTCACATGACATGCGTGCAAATTTTTGCGGCGATCGGCCGCTTTGCGGCCGAGATCTTAAGGGGGGGGGGGCATTATGCCCCCCCCCCCCCGGCCGTACTAAGACCTCAAATAGCCCGGCCTTTTTAGGGTTAAATGGACAAATAATTCACCACGAATGGAGAGCATGCTTACCCAGATTAAGAAAATCGAATACTTCTGGGAGGAGTCCCGTGCAATTGATATGCCAATCTTCCAATCTCATGATTTTGAGCTGATCACGCGGGTAGACCCTGAACCAATCACGAACGTAGACGGCGTAGAGGCCTACAAGGGGCCGCTGTGTGGGTGAGAGATAAAGACAAAAATATCGTACTTTTGATTATGTGGGTCATCTGACATTGGCTCCGGACTGCGTTATTTTTTCTGCGGCACAGATTGGGGTTAGGTGCGTGTTGAGCCTATGGGAAAGTTTAGGGTTAGGGTTAGGGTTAGGGTTAAATCAAGACCCCTTAAAAAAAAAAAGCCCCAATCTGTGCCGCAGCAAAAAATAACGTCTCCGGGCTTAATTCGTTATATGTATAGGGGTTATGATTGCACTTGAGTTTCTGGTTAGGCTAAATGGCAATCCAACCCTTGAAATATAACTTCAGGGGTATGAAAGCAGAAAAATAAGAGAATAAGAGAATGACGAAAGTCTGGATAAATCAGGCTAACAATAAGGGAGTTGTGCATGTTTGAAATGCGAGATCACTAAATCCATGCGAATCCCATGTTGGTTTGTGCACCATATCGAACGAAGAGAGAACAATATGAAAGAGAGAGAGAGAGAGAGAGAGGAAAAGGGAAGGCAATAGGGACTTTTAGATTTGCACGACGGAGAACGTGGACCGCCCTTTTAAGGCAATGTGACGTCACTGCCAGTGCCTTAAAAGGACGTCACATTGCCTTAAAAGGGCAGTCCACGTTCTCCGTTGAGCAAATCTAAAAATCCCTAATATAAAAGTTTGCAGGCACAACCCTCGTCAGCCGTTGTTAAAAGTGTCTGCATTGTGAGACTATTCTGACGTGATAATGCATAGGCTCTGTACTTTGGCCGCTCCAGGCTGAAACAGCCAGTGACTGGCAGAGCTTAGCCCCGCTTAGGGCTCCAAAAATTTTCGTAACGTTTCATATTAGAGTCTGTGCCTCCAGACTCCGCTAAATCGACCCCTGGGGGTGTTTCACAAAGATTCTAAGTCGAACTTAACTCTAAGTTGGACTTAAATATTATGGAGAGCCATAGTCTTATAATTAAATATGTTCAAAAGCAAAAATTCAAGTATTTTAGACTTTTCATAAATTCCACATCAAGAACATGAAATCTCCTATGATAATAGAAAATATGAATGATTTGAATCAACATTTTATGCCTTTTAAAATAACTTTTACTAAATATTTTCAAGGATATGCTAACGGCTGTCCATAATTGAGATTGAGATAAGTTCAGCTTAGGATCTTTGTGAAACACTCCCCTGGCTATGTACAAATATTACTAGAAGGGCCATATCTCACAGTATGTGAAGGTAAGTGGTTCTGAATCCGTGTTATGCTGTATGTGCATCCCCGAAAGCTCATCGTTTGCAGACAAGTGTTGAATCTGTCTATCACTTCCACAATCACTGTATGGAAATGATCCACACTGACTTTGATGCCGCGTATGGGGTTGAAATATAAGTAAGCCGAGTACAACCTGAAATGAAAACAAGGAACAAAATTGAGTCAAATTCAATCCAGTTCGCCTTATTTCACATTTCACCTTTCACGTTACACATCGTCGGTTTTGTGTACAAGAGATACGGTGATAATTATTATTAATGTGAACATTTGCAATGCACTGGCTGTCAAAATTGACAGTTCTGGGGGGTGTTTCACAAAGATCTTAAGTTGAAATTATCTCTAAGTTGGAATTATGGAAAGTCGTCATCATCAATGAAAATATTTTGTAAAAGTTATTTTAAAAGGCATTAAATATAGACCAGTTCTGGTCATGCGATTGCATTGTGAAAGAAACGTTGTGGAATCGATCAGAAAGGGTCGATTATCTAGCATATAAGTATTGGTGTGACTGCAAGGCCATTTTCTGAAATCATCAAAATGATAAGAAATTCGGCCCAGTCTTGGTAAAGTTACAAGCACTGTAGGCTATCCAGGCCGGATCAATATGATAGTTTACCAAATATATCAATTAGTAGGCGGTTTCCCGGCAAAATTTGTATCATCACGTGACACGTATTAGTCAATATTCTTTCACATGATTGGTAATAAGAGCTTCCATTTCATTGTTTGAGAGGGGAACGTTTCAAAAACTGGTCTATACCTTTAAAGGTTGATTCAAATCATCCTTATTTTCCATTATCAAGGAGATTTCATGATGTGGAATTTATAAAAAGTCTAAATTACTTGATTTTTCGCTTTTTAATATATTGTTTATTAGACTTCAAATAGCTCTCCATCATTTTTAAGTCCAACTTAGAGTTAAGTTTGACTTAGGATCTTTGTGAAACACCCCCCCCCCCCCGGCGCCATTGTGAGAAGAAGCCATAGACATGACTTGCAAATTAAGGACTCATTCCACATGAAAATGAGGTTATTATTATAATGATGTTGATGGCCTTATCATTATTATCATTATTACTATTATAGACGTTATTATTATTATTTTTATAATTCATGTAACCATTTTTATTTATGACTCTAAATAATACCATTTTTTTTTTACTATCAATTTTATTTTATTTGTTATTGTTAGAATTATTATTATAATTATTCTTCTCTTATCATTATTATCATTATTATATCTTTTATCATCATTTCCATTATTATTATTTAGGATTATTATTGACACCGTTATTATTACTATTATTATGATCATTTCTATCATCATTGTCATTAATGTCATTATTATCATTAATACAATAAGTAATATTGTTATTATTGTTATTATAATATGTAGTATAATTATTATTATATCCTGCATCAAAAATTTGTTGGCTTTTGATTGGTTGAGAGCTCGTCACATGACCAGAAATATTTGACCTATTTTTAGAAAGTACTATATGAGAGTACTATTTTGGTTTACTATTTGGGAGTTGAAAAAAAAAGTGATTTTTTTTGTTGTTGTTGAATTGAATCAATTTTTTTTTCCAATCTTAATTTAATGAAAACAAAATATTTTAAATCTTTTTAGATAAAAATTGACATATTTTTTTATCTAATTTTTTTTTCTCCCAAAATTGATTTAAAAATTTTTTTTTTTTAAAAATATGCCATGCCTTCTATTCGAGGTACTGGTTAAACTATGGGCCTCGGTGACTCCAAAAGTACCATTTGCTTCGGGACTGCGCCCCTCAGCAAATAGTACTATTGGAGTCACCTCTTGCGCATAGTTTTAACCAGAACCTCCCAAGGCAGTGTATATTTGTATATCATTCTTATTGTTATTATGATAGATACCTATCTACAGGATTGCGAAGAGTGACGATAAGCTTTGCGTCCGGTTGGGCTACATTAATGACGTCAGCGATGACGTATTCTGGACCTTCATAGCGTTTTCCATCCCATGTATCCCACAAACTGTTGTCCCAGAAGGTCGACGCAGATCCGTCACCTTTCATGTTTAAAAATATGATAATAATAATAAGAGTAATATCAATAATAATAATAATAGCAATAATAAGGATAATGATATTAAATTTGTATATAGCGCTTAATACAAATGTCTCTAAGCGCTTTACAAATATACTATTACCCCGGTCATAATAAGAGTAAAAGCAATAATAATGTTAATGATAATATCTGTATTAATGATTATAATTATAATGGCAATAGTGAAATCATACTTATATTAATAATAATAATATGATATAAATAAATAGATAATAAAAATGATACTATTACTACTACTACTACTACTACGCATAATACTAATAATAATGAAAGTTATGCAAGTTAATTTAATTAACCATTAGGAATGGTCCCGAATGGATTAGAAGCCTGTATCACCAAGACCTTTCCCTATCTTATTATTCATTCAATTAGACATCTATTTTCTAAATTTGTCTCATGTTCGAATATACACAGTGAAAACAATTTACAGGTGGAAACATCTTTAAAAGGCAAACGTTAAACGGTAAACAATAAAATCATGTCAATACACTTTACATACAAATTAAACATGGCCAAAAATAATGATTAAGATTAAGAATGGGTGAACAGAACTAGGACATACGAACATACACGCAAAGGACAGACACGACACAGAACAAGAAGAAGTGACGAAATGAAGAAACCCACAGATCATGATTTTAAACAACTCAGAGACAAAGATTCTTTAACATTTGAAGATAAGCAGTTCCAGATTTTTGGGGCAGGATATATTAATGGCGGTTTTCGTGAAACTCTGCCCTGACTTTCATTACACTTACCGATGATGAGTCGTGATTTCATAGATGGATGTAACTTGAACTGCTGTACCATCTTATTAGATCGGGATGCGTAGTCAGCGAGATTCACTTTCGCTAGAAAAGTTGAAAGCGATGTTGATGCACCACAAACAGATATTCAAACAAGTAAATTGCAATTTTGAACGAGTATGAACTGATGTGCAGAGAACACATGATGAACCCAAAGTTCGAAGTAACTTGCAGCCCAAGTCCAGCTTTGGTGCAAATTGAGCCCCATTTTAAAGAATTCTCAAACAAATTCCATGATCAATGTCTTTATGAACAATTTTGGTTGAGAATGATTATGACTTTTTCTTTAATTCATTAATTGTCATCGTGGAATATTGTTGAGTTTAAAACCTGTCATGTTATGATTTCTGTATACATGTCAACCCCCCTACCCAGGGTATTCTTTAAAGGCACATTGTACTACTTGGATCTACTTGCTCCCTCTATGTAGAAAACAATGCCTAATCGGTGACCATTGGTCCCTCATGTTAATTGAGAGCTGAGTTGATGAGATAGCTACCTGTCAGTAACCACCCTGGGTGGTCTAATACCTCCTAGCCAAACTAGTACGGCCTTTAAAACTGTTTACAGCACTTGTTAAAGGGCCATTCTAACCAAAACGGGGCGGGGAGGAACTTAAACAATTCTCTTGTGATTCACCCCAAATAACATAAATTTAGCCATGAAATGTTCCATCATAGAAAACTTTTATTTCGTTCGACATAATCAAAGAATATTAGGAGTTCAAGGCAGAAAAACAAAGTGCAAGCATTTCAGAACATATTGTTTTTCTCTCTCTGAATTATATGAGTTATTGAACACCCTATCACTTGATTCATCCGCATACTTGGATTAGCTGTCATATTAATCTGCCTTAAGGGCTTTTTGTTTTTATTTTCAAGCAGTTCAAAGAGTTTATGTGTGCTACTATATATAACGTTTTCTAGAATAAAAAAGTATTTACGTGTTTAGTAATTAAGATTGCGTAACACTTCCAGGAATTGAGGGGCACCAGCGTAATGAGGATGAGGGAGGTGGTGGTGGTGGTGGTGGGGGGGGGGGGGGGGGGGGGGGTTATGACGTAGATGAACCAACAAAGTCATGCATGGAGTGAGGGGAGAGTGTGAAAGCACGTCGTATCATCATCAGGCATAAACATAAAGATGTCGTATTGCCCTTTGCGACCGACCCCAACATTTTGAGATCTACGTGGTCGGCGTTTTAAAAAAGTTTTCTTTTTTTTAATCGTTATATAGAGAAAAAAATATTAAAGCATTCAAATTGAGATATAACAGCCTAAAGAGGGAGGAAAGACAAAAAATATCCGACCGACCGAACCTTGTTTTGGCATGGAAAGGGCAATACAACATCTTTTTGTTTTAGGCCCCATCATCACCATCGTCAACATATTTCCATGGTGCCTTCACCACTAAATTTTTTCTCTCTCTCTACCCCTCTTCTAGCTCTCTTTAAGTATTTTGTTGTTGACCATTCAACGGGGGGAGGGGTGGGGTGCTTTCGTTATTACACAAAAAGTACAACTTTTCAATTCAATTTCAATTCAATAAACTATGTCCTTCGTAAAATAAAAACGAACATAATATCATGAAATACACATTGAGACCTACAATAGACGTGGTGGAGGGAGGAAGGAGGAGAACTCACACAATCTAGCCCTAGTCCACCAGTGGGGCTCTTTTACGGTGTTTCTCACATCAGGATGCATGGTTATCTTCGTCCACAAGTCGGTTGTTCCACACTTGGGCATTCCAAGTAGATAGAAATATGGCCAGCATTTGAGTCCTCCCTTCAGCATCCAGCACGCACTCTTATACCCTGGCAGATATGTCTTTGGCAGAGAATCAAATACCTGTCCAAAAAAAAAGAAGATCATTACGTATACAATGATAACGCTCACAAATTATTGTTCACCTCCAGTCCCAGTACTCGACCTTCTCTTTAAGTCGCTGGTACTGAAGCTATAATTCCCCAATAGATGTCAAAAAACATTGGAAGCAAATCAAATACCTGTCAAAAAGGAAGAACGTTACCATTAATTTGCTTTTAATAGATGCAGAAAAACAAGAGAAACAGAGCAATTTTTTTTTGAGTAAAGTCGGATAACTAATAAGGAAGTTAGGACTTCTCCCTGGGTTCTTGCATTATGTTGTTGTCTTATTCCATTTTTATGTTTCTGATTTTTTTTCCTTCAATTTATGATGTCATTTATGTTCTCATCTGATAAATTTGATTTTCTCTTAATAAAGGCAGTGCAACTCGGGGTCAGGTCTAGTCAAGACATCATTTTTGTTTTCGTCTCCTTTTAAGTAGACCTCGCTGTTTATTTGAGAATAAGAGTTTATAAAATGATTTCAGCAGGAGTTAAGTATATTTGAGAGCAGAGTTTGAGAAAAGAACAATCCATACGTTTACACATGTATTGTGGTCTTACAATTACAAACATGACAGCTACATTAAAGGGAGTGTATCATGACGAGACTATGTGTCTTTCCCGTGGGCCTACTCGGGGGCCAATCGGGTATAATACGACTACGGGTGATGAGACCGCAGCATTCACGTGCGTGCAACATTATTTTATACGCGAAACCGAAGCGTGAGGAGAACTTCGGTCTGTTTCGTGAACGCTAGCGCGCGCTGATCCAGTTAATCAAGTCCATTCGTTTACGTGCAGTTGTCCAAAAGAAGACCGAGATGGCGTTAACGAGTATTTGCCATGATACACTCCCTTTAAACTCCTCAGCCATGGAAGATAATGCAGAAATTAAATTCGGAGGAGTACATTTAAATGGTATATTTGAAACGCCTCGTTCTGGTTTTAGATGACAATGTGATAAGTCTCTTATATGATGATACCTTCTGTAACACCCACTCTCGCTCTATCTTTCTCTCTCTTTCTTCCCTAATTGAATGTCTCACTCTATCTCTCATCCACATTCCTCTCTTCTCTCCCAATTATACCCCTCCCTTTCCCATTAGTACCTAATACCCTTCATGGTGTTCATCCAAAAATGAAACCTATTCTTTCCTCTTCATTTTCGTTTCTTATAATGATCATATTCAAATGCTTTGTCTCAAAGAGTCATCTCTGTTCAACATCCCCTCGTTCTCAAAATACCTTTATATAAAACGAGGACAGAAATTGAAACTGAACGTAAAAATATTTCATAAATGTATTTCAGCCAGAGCGGTTGAACAAGCCTTAGTTCGACACACTAATGTCCTTTGGCAAGCCATTGATCTACACTTGCCACACTCCACCCAGGTGAAGTAAATGGGTACCTGGTAGGAATTTATTCCTTGAAATGCTAGAGCGCCGTATGGCAGCCGTGCTAAAGCCAGGGTAATAATCGGGAGCGCCAAGAGGGTCAAATCTGACTGACATGAGCAACATACAAGAACCCACTATTATTATTATTATTATTATTATATATCTATGGAGAGAGAGAGAGAGAGAGAGAGAGACTTCATGCACTCACCAGTTTCCCCCTCTTGTACAAACTTGGTGGCAAAGATGACAAATTCAAGTCGGGCCGCCAGAAGTCGGCCGGTCCGACGCTAGCCCTCTGCTGAACGTCGATGTTGTGAATTTTGATCCCCACCTTTCGTGTGTGGGCCGTTAAGTTGTGCAAGTCATCGGTATTCTTCATCTTTGAGGGCTGAATGCCTGGCGTATTGGATGAAAACGTTTGTGAATATTCATTCTCTGTCTTAGCGTATCCTGGATATAATCGAGTCGAAATTTATGTGTTTCAACTTTCAACAGCGTCAAAAAATAGAAATCTGTAATCCTCCACGCCCGGATATTTCTTGTAATTATTTAGGTGTGATATTAACATAATAAACATTGTAATGGAGCCCTTGGATGTTTCACAACATAAATACAGTCATTAAATCAATTTAATAAATCCAAAACTCGAAAAAAAAAAGGTTTTACAGTGCCATATCCGAATAAGCCTTTACTCTACCAGCTCAAACCAGGACAAACATTAATTATTGCGGCAAAGGCATATCCAGGGCCCAGTCTTTAAGAGTTGCGATTGATTACAAATGTTTTGAAATTTATACCAATCACACTTCCTACATCTCTTTATTGCGAATGATATCAATAAGGGAGTTTACAGATAGCACATGGTACAAATGACCCCAAATATCCACAGATCTTTTACACATGGAGAAGTTCCACTTTGAGCATATTATAATAATAACTGCCAAAGTCCTAGATGTGCTTCATGAATACCTTTTGTTTGCCCTCTTGAAAAAAAAATACTTCCACCTGCGTATTATAGAATGTACCGTTGGTGCATAAATGAATAATGTTACATAACTTTCATGAGCGCATATCCAGTATTCATCTCTTTGGGTTCTACCTTTTTGGTACAAATGACCTTTATCTGCCCATGCGCAGATTGTATCTGTAAACTCCCTTATTTGCAACGTATTTGTAATCAATCGTAACTGTTTTATGAGACGCGGCCCTGATCTAGACCGCAGGAGGGGCAGATCGCGATCTGTCACATGTGAACCATTTACGTTTGTAAGGAAACCAGTTATCTTAAAAGCAAATTTTCCCCCTTCCCCTTGCCCCTCCTTCACAGTAGTGTCGCCTACCGGACCTGTTGTTGCTATATTGACCCACCTTTCTCGTTGCTGGTTTGAGCGTTTACCGGAGCGTACCCTTTCTGCTCCTGGGCGTAGTAATACACGTAAGAAAATAACGCTATGTTCAGGAGGACAATACCAGCTGCCAATTTGTTTGGGATATACATCCTTAGAAAATGAAACGGATAGAAAGAGATAATAACAAAAGGAACAAAAAACAAAAACAAGTATAATGTTAGAAAAAATGATAATAATAATTAGAAAACAATTATAATAATAATGATAATAACAATTTGTTATAATCTCGGTTTTCCTGTCCATTTGAACACTTTATTCAGTAAATTTTATACTTTTAAAAATTCAATTTTGTCGCGAATCTTGCACATCTCGTAGTCAATTTCCAAAACATTACAATAATGAAAACAAATAAGCACAGCGAATTGTAAATCTATAGTCACATTGAAACCTTGTGTAAGAATATACATCTATTAAAGGCATTTAACAATATGCTCCTACATTTGAAAGAGTTTCCAGAATTAGTGTTTTTGATGTGAAGTAGTATATTATTCCATTAAAGGGGTCCCTTGCATTTTATTGATTTAAAAATCAACCTGACAGTCAAGTCTACCTCCAATATCATATTCAACATTTCAGTGATAATTGAAATTAAGCATACCACCAAATACAAATGAATATAAAAAGCATGGCAAAACATACGTGACCGTTGACTGGGAGCTGCGAGTTTCTTTTCTTCCTTTTTTCCAGCTGAATATTGGTCTTTAATACGCGTCAAATTTGGCTATGCCGTCCAAGACCTCCATCAAAAAATACTACTGCTGCTGCATTTACCAAATGTGGATGTTGTGTACATGGTAAAAAATATACTATAGAATATTTTTCTCCTCGACTTAACAATATTGATTTTCCAGTCAATACTCATACGGAGAAAGTGAAAGGGGTCCGTTAGATGGTTTCCGGGTTATGTACTCTCTTTAAAAAAAAGAGTGAATTTTCACTCTATTTTCACTTTCTTGGGAGTGACGTCCGTGATCACTTGTTTAGGAGTGAAAATTGATTGATTTTAGAGTGCTCTCTAAAAGAAAAGAGTGAATGTTCACTCTATTTTCACTCTCCAGAGGAGTGACGTCCGTGATTTTGAAAATTCACTTTTTTTTTAAAGAGAGTAATCGTCAGGGCTATCGATAAAGAGAGTTTGGTCAACAGGCTTCGAGTCTCGAGTAAAGCCGACACCGGAGGCGGCCTCACACCTGCAATGTGAAGCCGCCTCGAGATCATCAAACCCCTGTTACAATATTATCTCGGGCCCGCAATTTTGTGTCCACACATAGGCCGGCCTCAAGTCGCCTTTTCACGAGCTGACGTTGGGACCAGGCGCGGATCCAGGATTTCTTAGGGGTGGGGGCCCAAATTTGAAATTTCGTGTGCTGAAATGTGAAAATCGTGCCGGCCAATACTTCGCTCAGTGGGAGGGGGTGGGGGCAGGGGCGTCGCTAGACCTTTTTCAGTGGGGGGGGGGGGGGGGGGGTGTAGAGGCCAACAATTACCGACAAAACTAGCCACCAATTACCGACAAAATTAAATGTCCAATATCTACAAATTCAACCCTATAAACCTGGGGCCGAAGGCTTAATTGTTTTTCCTATGGACTATCTATAGAACTTGCATATGCGCAAAATGGTCATTTCCTCGACGACATAAATATACGAATTATTTCTTCAATTTAGTCAGCATCATAGCTATATATTTTAATGCAGGCGCGGAGCTAGGATCTTATTTTAGGGAAGGGCGGTAGTGAGCAAGAGAATCACTTAAACGCGCGCTCATTAGGGGGTGTGGGTGATGGGCCTCATATTATTAGAGAAAGAACACGATTCGTTGTACCGTTTTCGACTCTAAATAAGCCTTATTAATTCTGTCTGAATTCAGTTCCCCCCTCTCACGTGAAGCGCGGAAGCTTTGACGTTTCCTTAAATTATTAGAGAAAGAAGACGATTCGTTGTACCGTTCTCGACTCGTCTAAATGAAGTTTTCCCCTTCCGCGCAAAGCGCGGAATTTTTGGCGTTTCATCACAACATAGACAAAGGAAGACGACTCATCGTACCGTTTTCGACTCTTATTAAGCCATATTCATCTGAATTCAGTTTCCCCCTCTCGCGCGAAGCGCGAAAGCTTTGACGTTTCCTCAAATTATTAGAGAAAGAACACGATTCGTTGTCCCGTTTTCGACTCTAAATAAGCCCTATTAATTTTGTTTGAATTCAGTTTCCCCCCTCTCGCGCGAAGCGCGGAAGTTTGACGTTTCCTTAATTTATTAGAGAAAGAAGACGATTCGTCGTACCGTTCTCGACTCGTCTAAATGCAGTTTTCCCCTTCCCCTTCGCGCGAAGCTCGAAAGCTTTGACAGAAAATTTGACACGAAAAAGAAACACATGTCATCAAAATACAAGTTTGTACAGTTACTCAGTGAAAGAAAGTACTTCCTATTTTGTTTGTTTTTTACTTAAATTTCCTTCGTCAAGTAACAGTCAAATATAACGTGATTGTTTGTCTATAATTCGCTTTCCTTTTCCAATGTTGCTCTTCTCAGCATTCCAAAGTCAGATAAGGAGACTAAACTCTCGACGATTATTTCAGCCTTGCAACAATATTGTTAGATGTTTAGCACTGCTAAATTAGAAAATCATATATTTCTCAAAGAAGCAAAGAATGACACCCATATGCTGCTTATTGTTTGGTATCAGAGGTGTTCTGTTTAAAGCTGTAATTACAACATCAAACTACATGAAACAATTCTCTTTCCTTTTCCTGTGTACCAGTTGCTCTTCTCACCATTAAAAAATAAGGAAGAAGACTTCCGGAGAATTCAAGCCTTGCAACAATTGTTAGATGTCTAGCACCGCTACTTTTCAATCTACTGATTCTGCTGTGAAGTTCGAAATTCAATAAAGGTTCCTAATTGGTTGAGATTTCCATTAAATCCGTTGGCACCAATTCTCAAAGAAGTTTAAAAATTGACACCCTCTTGCAACTTATTGCTCAGTAGAGGAGAAGTTTGTTCAAATCTGTAATTGCAACTTCGAAATTGCGCCTTTATGTTCTTTCTAATCGTGAATCAGTTTGAAAGTTAGGATTTGCTGTTGTATCGATGACCATCAAAATGAGAACCAGCTAGGTCATCATCCAGCAACACTTTGTTCCTAAGAAATTGAAAAATGTCCACTTTAAATGAAATCGCTACATAGAAATACATGTACTCTCCCCACGCTGTATATGTGCGGAAAGATCTGATCTCCAATGATAATAGAGTATAAAAACATTTTAGAAATTTGTGGTCTATCAAATGTAAAATCAGCAAATTATTATCTCTTTTGTATCAGCTCTCCATTTGTTCTGAACTTCAAATTTTTTGAAAATATCCCTCTTGTTGGTTATTATTTAAGATATCTGCTTTATACTGAAAGATGTGTAAAGTTGTACTATTGATAATTTTCTTTCTTTTTTGTTGTTGTTGAAAAATTACTTCTTTTTGAACGATCGGTGAGGAGAAATTCCAAAAATTGATTTTTTTTTTGGTATCCCTTCCCAAACTGAGCTCCCTCACTACCCCTGCCCCAAGAAAAAGACAATTGAGTAGGCCATGCTTTGAGCTTTGCGGTGTCCCAGCAGATGGCCTTTAATATCTCTTTATTTTTGTGCTGAGTGCTAGATTTGTTATATGGCAATCCCGCCAAGTCCAGAGTGGATAACCTGTGGCTACTTACACTCAAAAGGGCATTTTCAATTTCACTTTGCCTATAAGATGAATATCTTTGACGGTCAATCAAAACAATCTTATATGTGGTATAATCACCAAATCTATTTCTTCTCCAATTTTAATCAAACTTGATATCAATATTCATCAGCATCTGGTCACAGATTGTAGACAAATACTAAAATCTTACCTTCTTTACACACCTGTAGGCTGTAAAATCGGTAACTGGGAAAAGATATGCAAGCCCAAAGAGTGCTGCTGTTAATTCTCCATCATCACAAGCTGGTAACTAGTTTGCAACTGATAATAGTAGTTGTCGATCATCCAAGAACTTGACTTTTGGTTTGTACATATCTTTTGTGATGTACAATATTAACGATTAACCGATATCAGTTCAAAGTTTTCTTAATATCGTCCAGTAAATCTCCCCAGCCAAGCTGCCAAGAGTATCTTAACATTGTTTGCAAATGGTAACAGTAGGTGTCGCACATTCAAGGACTCGACTTTTGATGCAAGTAATCTTTCGTTCGTACATTAATGATTAATCCATATACGTTCAAAAATGTCTTTTTATTATTCAGACAATGAATCTTATATCTCACTCATTCATAGTTTGAAGAAATAAAAAAAAGTTAAATAAATGAACCAATATAAGAGCAAATTGCAAAATTATATCGCTAATTTGCAAGATTCTACATAAAAATAGTGATTTTATATTTTACACCAAATTGCTAATTTAGAAAATTTTAATGATCAATTACACATGAATCGCTTTTTTCAAAAAAAGCACAACTTAAGAAATATGCTCTAAATTCTTTGTGATTTTTGCTCTTTCTGTTCATGTATATTGTGTAATTCCTAACATTTTGTATCAAAAGAAAATGCAAAAATGTCACAAAAAAATTGACACTGTACTGGTTGTACTCGGTTCAAGACTTGCATTATTTGTCTATGTTAAACTTCAAGCTTATTTAATACTAGTTGGCTAATATCATTTTTTCCACACTCTAAAATAAACTGATGCAGAATTTAAGGGGTTAGAATAAATTTTAAATCGATTTCAAGCATAGACCTCATCTTGTCAGTCAACATTTACATTTGCCCTATCCTGGATTTTATGAAGCTCATCTCAATTTTGTGTATCTATATATATACATGTGCATGCACATCGAAGTAACAAACAAAAAATAAAGACAATAATAATTTAGACTTTTTCACATAAACAGCAATCAGTCGGAAATTGATTTTTTAACGGCATTTATACTACCAATTTTTACAAGGATGTGAATAAATGGAATTTTTCTAATCAGTGAAAATTTGATTATTCTGACCAAGAGTACTCTGTTGATTAGTTTTAAATTTCAATGAAGGTGTGTGATACCTTTAGAGTGATTTTGGTTTGTTTACATATCCCTTGTATTAAAAGAAAAGGCCAAAAAAGAAGGACATACGAATTAGACTGAATGTGAACAAACGTATTAAAATGCATGGAGTACTTTAGGTAGATTCCTTATATAACACTGATACCCGTAGTTGGAGGGGAAACAAGCACTTGGTCTGTGCTATCAGCAGATCAAGATTGAGATAAGAATAACTGTACTAAGCAAACAAAATTGGCACATTGCATTTAAATTGTTATGTCACGTAAAAGAATCATAACTGCAGAACTTGTGGAATTTGTATGCTGAGTAAACATTTCATTTGGGTATCATACTGTCCAAAATGCATATTGTGACATTAATAATGTTGTTAAAGTACACAGGTGTGTCTCATTAGATTATTTGATATAATGAATACAATTAAAATTAAAAATAAAAAGATATATGATAAATACATTTTGTCATCTGTTAAATTTCTCTTGACGGTACACGACCTCACCAAAACACAATTGTATACAAGTACGTGAACATGTGGTTAGAATTTCCCCCACGCGGAGCCACGTCTGCAATAATCCACAGTCCAAGTGGATTAGATATTCCCCAATAATTGTCAAAGGTATATTTTGAATGCCACTGCATGGCATAGCACATCTGCACATGGTCTTACAAGAGCTGACACAAGGGTTCAGGCTGCTGTTGAACAAAAACTGGATCGTGAGTTGAGTATATAACAAATCCTATATGGAAATGTAGAAGCGGCAGTCGTTGTAGAAAGTCGTTAGTTCAATGTCAGATAGCAATTGGAAAATGTTGAGAAAGGCAGTGAAATCCGAGGTCAGAGAGGGATAAGAAATGGGTTAGTGAAACCCAAATGCTGGTGGTTCAAGGGCAATACCTAAACCTGTTAAAGGTAAAGACCAGTATTGGAAACGCCCCAATTTCAAAAAATGAAATGGAAGCTCTCATTACCAATCATGTGAAAGAATATGTTTTGACTAATACACCATGATGATAAAAAATTTGCCGGGAAACCGCCTACTAATTCATATATGTGGTAAATTTGTTTCTCTCATGGACTGTGAGAGATATAGGGTAGTCCCATATACATCTTTCTGTGTATAGTGCTTGTAACTTTACAAAGAATGGGCCAAATTTCTTATCATTTTGATGATTTCAGAAACATGCAGATGCTAGATGCTAGATGATCAACCTTTTCTGATCGATTCCACAACGTTTCCTCCACAATGCAATCGCATGACCATAACTGGTCTTTACCTATAGAGGCTCAAAAAAAGTGAAAATGCAATCAATGCCATTGTTCAATGAGAGTCTTCTTCATTAAAAAAAGTCCATAAATAAAAATATATGAAATAGGCCTTACAAAACAGATTGGTACGAGCCGAAAAAGAAGGGGGCGAGAAATTATGAAATACTTTTATTTGGCCTCAAAGGTGGTTATTTTAGCGGCACCGATCGAAATTGCATTCCTTGAAGAAAGCAAGTTATAAAGCTCGATGTTAGCCAAGTAACTGGAAGATATTCCCCTTCCCTTTTTTTTGGGAGGGGGGGGGGGGTATATTAAACTCTTTGAGCGGTATAGGTGAGATGGCATCATTGCATGATTTTAAGGGCCGTGGGGTTATAAGCATGGCCCAGGAGATTTATTTGGAAACAGAAACAACAAGATCATCCCTGATTTGGCACATTGAATCGAGTTAATTCATTCTTCAGAGCTAGAGCTTGTACGTAGCATACTAGAGGTCTACTACAGCTTCATTGTGTACATATGCCAAGTAATGACCCGTCAATATATGCAGATAATACTCCCCTTTATTACAGCTAGTAATAGTTTAAACCAACAAAAAGACACAGCCATGAACTGACAGATCTAGGCTCTGCTTAAGGTTTTAGAGTTGTGGTATAAAATGTCAAATTAAGAGTCTGTGCTTGCAGACTAGTCTGTGTCATCGGGTCAATGGAAACGAGACCGGAACAGGTCCGGGGAATAAGCATGATAATAGAAACAAACATTGCATGCTGACAGTAGGGACATCATACTGAAGACACACGAGTGGTAATTGCTGTCTTGCTTGATACGTGATGTGTTCGCATCTTGGCATAGCAAAAGGTGTATTTTTCTTCACTGAAATGCAAGGTTGACAGCAGCCATGTGGACTTTACTTTCCATGTTATTGACACAGTCGACGGAAACAGTCGTCCTTTTTGTTTTGTCTTCCGTGCTCACTTCGCTTCTCATTGCAAGGTGCAGGTCGACTTCGGGTACAACTTGCTCAACGCATCCTCCCGGTCCGTGGGCATGGCCGATTTTAGGGCACCTTCCGTCCATACTCCCCGGCGGACAGCCGCATCAGGCTCTTGCTCGTTTCGCCGATAGATATGGACCGGTTATAGGAATTAGTCTAGGGCCGGGTCCAAAGACTGTCGTGTTGACTAGTCTGGCCGTTGTAAAGGAGGTGCTTGTTAAAAACGCTGACAGCGCTTCTGATAGACGGATACCGCCACTGATAGGTCTGGCGTTTTCAACTAAAGGTGAGTAGTGTATACGATCCATCTGTCGATCTGTTCGCCGTATATGGTGTATTATGCAAATAAGATAGTTGTGACACAAACACGCCGCGCACGTGTATGCACTGTTCGGTGGCGGAGCCCCATAAAAGTGTCCCTTTAACCTTGTAAGAAGCAGTGGCGGATCCAGGGGGGGGGGGGGGGGGGGGGGTGCAAATTTTCGAGGGCCCCCCCAAATATATTAGTGCTCACTACCCCCCCCCCCCACTGAGCGCATTTTCGGGAGCAAAAAAAAAAATTGGGCCCCCACGCCTAAGAAATCCTGGATCCGCGCCTGGTAAGAAGTGCCCCCTTTTAAAGAGGAAAAGTGCCTCTTTCCCTTCGTCAAGTTCCCGTTTTCCTTTGTAAGAAGTTCCCCCTCCCCTTTTATATACCCCCTTTTTAACTCGGATAAGCGCACCTTATATTTCACATGTGCCCCATTTCCTTTCTAATAAGTGCCCCTTTTTCTAATCATAGGTGCCCCTTTTCATCTCTGGTATAATTGCTATTACCCTTTTCAGGTTCGAGAAGTTACTCCTTTTCACTTCAGATAAGTGCCCCCGTCACCTCCGATAATTGCCCCTATATTCAAATCTGAAAGATGCACGTTTTACTTTGACAAGTGCCCCTTCCCCTCCTGATAAATGCTCTTTTCATCTCTGATGAGTGTCCCTTTTCACCTCTTTTATTTGACGCGTGCCCCTTTTCCTTTCTTATAAATGCTCTTTTACCTTCTTATACCTTTTTTACCATTCTCATAATTACCCCTGTTCATCTCTGATAAGTGCCCCGTTTTTCTAACACCTGCCTCTTTTCCTTTTAATAAGAGCCACTTTACTCTTTTCAAGGCCACTTTCACCTCTGGTAAATGCTAATATTCACATCTGATCGGTGCCCTTTTTTTCTGTACATAAGTGCCCCTTTTCATATCTGGTCAGTGAGCACATTTTTTTTTTGTCCCTCCAAAATTTAAAAATTTGTACCCCCCCCCCCTTGAGCGTCAGGGGGGGGGGGGCCCATCGCCCCAAAAAGGTAAAATCACGTGTTTTTACACGTTTTTTTCCCAAGGGGGGGGGGGGGGCCGAAATTTGAAAATCGCGCCTACCAACATTTCGCTCAGTAGGGGAGAAAGCACTTAAACCCCCTAACCCCCACCCTAGACCCGCCCCTGGCAATGCTATTACATAAAGATGGTGTTGTATGATTTGTTTGAAATATATTACAGAGAACAAACGACCGCTAGTCTTTAATTATTTTATAACTCATTAAAGTAAGTTGCACATGCATGAGGCTTCTTTTCGATTGCGTTATTATCTGAGCGGGCAGTTACCTCGTATAAGTATCTGGCACTGTAAATATAGCATAGTCTATTGGTACGGGGTCACTCAAACAGGGCGCGCCAGAGACCACGATAGTTCTAGACAGTGGCGGATCCAGCCGGCGGGAAGAGGGGGGGGGCCCAATCCGTGAGAAAATATTAGTTGCGACTCAGTCAGCCGGTGAATAAGCGGGGGGGGGGGGGGGGGGTGAGACCACTATTTTTGTTTTTTTCACCTAATTCGTGAGATTTTGTTGTTGTTGTTGTTGACCCGTCAGCCCCCTCCCCCGTGGACCCGCGCCTGCAGAGGATCCAGACGACGTCAAGGGGGGGGGGGGGGGGTAGCCAAATCTTAATACAAAATTTAGTGCCGACTCAGCCGGCCGGCGATTAAGCGGGGGGGGGGGGGGGGGGGAGGCTTTTGTTTTTTTGTTTTATAAAGGTTAACTTTACGTTATTATCCTATTTTTTTTTAATCGTTTTGGGGGGCTGGGGGGGGGGGCGGGCCGGAATAATCGCTACGTGGATCCGCTCCTGGTTCTAGACGCAATACTACGTCAGCAAAATGACACCTCGTGTTGATCTCAATGCGATAATTTCTCATTTCTGTCTTAAATTGTTATAGGTAGCGTGATATGGGAAAATGGAGACAAATGGAAGTATAGTCGACGGACTACGCTTACGGCTTTTCGGAAAAGTCTTAATACATCGTCAACTTTCGGTGCGACGGTGAGAAGTTCCTGGCAGCATCTACGCGTCTCACTACAACGCCTTAATGGTCAGCACTGCAACCCAAGATCAGAAATCACCTCGGCGATTGCCGAAATCATCTCTTCTCTGTGTTTCGGACATTGCGTCGATGTCCGCTCCAACCCTAAGATAGCCGATATTATGCAAGCCCAGCATAATATATCGAGGGGCCTGTCGGGCATATCTCTTGGGCATATTTTTCCACATCTCTATCACACACCGCTGTACAGTAAACTCCGCAGGGACATAGAGCAGTACACTCAGTTCATGAGAGAAGTTGTCAAAGATCACAAGTTGAGACTGGTAGGGAATGACGACGGAAAATGCAAAGATGGGAATCGTAAGGAATATATTACTGATGTGACAGATTGCTACCTACAGCAGACACAACATGGCGGGAAAGTAGCTGTGGAGGAAGAAGATGTTTGGAGAGTGATGTTTGACCTGATGGGGGCTGGAACAGAGACAACTTCAGAAACCCTTCTTTGGGGCATCCTCTACCTCTGTCTTTTCCCGGATGTCCAGCGTCAGGTGACCATTTTACGTTTTTAGAAAGTAATATAATTGTAATAATAATGTATTTCTCGTTGCACACGAGGCGTTTTTTTTTTACTCGACGCAGGACTGCGTTTCCAGAGCTGTGGTGGTGGTGGTGGGGGGGGGGGTATAGGCTAGCTAATACGATTCGCACGTCCTTCTTACGATCCCTCATGGGTACCTTGCCCCCCTCCTCAAAACATAGTCACCTCTTACTAGCAAGAATCCTTGAGGTAAACTCTTAACCACCGCGCAGGTGCCTTGCAACTGCCGTGCAATGTCTTTCGTCTCCGTATGGCTGTGTACTGCGCCATGCGGGTCCTTGGACCAACGCACGTAGCCCGCGCGATGCTTGCGAGAAGCATTTGCGAGGCTAGCAAAGGCGTAAATTAAACGGCTGCATGTTTCACGAGCGTTCAATTAAAAAACATAGCCACAAACAGAGATTCATGTTATCGGACTTGTCGAAAAAGCTCCTGCAGACCCACAAGGATTCTTTAGGAAATCCGTCGTAGAGCAGTCGCGCAGAGAGGTGCACGGTGATAGCTATATTGGCGAATTTCCTGCACAGCATTGATTGAGCAGGAAATGATGCCTCGTGTGCCAATTTATGTGGACACTGGTACATGAGGTGTTATTTTCCTGACCGTAGAACTGCGTCTAGCTGTGACTGGTGCGTTTTTTGAAATTTGACCCGCCATGTTAGACTGACATCGCACAAATGCGATTGGAAAATGAACAGTGCAATAACAAAATCGAAATAACGCCTTATTCATTTTGCAACGAGCAATGCAGGCCTGATAAAAACCCGATTTAAATCGGTTTCCCGATTTTTTTTTATTTTTCCCGATTTTTTTTTTCTTCCCGATTAAAAAAAAAAAAAAAAAAAAAAAAAAAATCCAGATTTTTTTATTTTTTTTATTTTTTAATTTTCACCAGATTTTTTCCCCCTTCCCTATTTTATCATGATTTCCCGATTCTCCCCTTATTTTCTCTATTCTTCCCTATTCTGCCCTATTTTTTCCCCAATTTTCTTACTCGAAAGGGGGGAATGTTGTTAGATGCCATTTTTTCCCCGCGAATTCTCTTCTTTCTTTTTTTACTCAAGGGGGCGTGGTTGAGGGGAAAACGAAAAACCTATTTTTTTTTTAGTGTTCACTATCACCCCTGCAATGGTAAATTATAGAACGGGATCTGTTTCTGAGGGCATACCAATTCGGTTTTCTCTTGCTAAACAAGACTTGTTGTAAACCGAATTTCCTGTATTCTTATGTCGTACAAACTTGTACCCTTCTTAGGTGCACTCGGAGATTGACGAGAACATGGCTCTATACGGTCCCGATGACGTCATAAATTACGACCAACGCAAATCTCTGCCGTACACGCAAGCAACGATACTGGAATTACTTCGATGCGCGTGCGTCGCACCGCTATCTTTACCACGCGTAACCACGAGGGATCTCACCGTCTCGGGTTATTCCATTCCAAGAGGGACGGAGATTTGGGTGAACGAGTGGGCTATCAACAGGGACCGGAACGTCTGGAATAAACCGGACGATTTCAATCCGGCTAGATTTCTAGACGACTCTGGCCGAGTTGACCCCAAAATGAAAGAATCAATTATTTCTTTTGGAGAAGGTAGGTCTACACGTAGCCATTAACAGAAGAAAATGAGTTGAATTACTATTTAAAAAAAACTCAATGATTTAAATAGGTATGCATTATTTACCTAGGTGGAAGCATTCATTTTCTAGTCATCCTCAATTTTTCATTCTTTGACTAAAAAAGCAAGTCACCCAGAAAGGGCTCCAGATTTTAAAGTTACAAAGCTAAAAAAAAAAAAAAGAGATAAGTAAATAAAATGTTCTATATAGCACTGGACTGTACGGGACTTAAACAGTGATGTCGGGAGCGGATACAGGATCTTTACGAGAGGGGGCACAATATTCGTAAAATCCGCTCCAGGCAAATGAGAAGGAAAAACGAGAGAAATCATCTTGACGTTTTATTATTTTAAAGAAGATAATGACCGGGGAATGGGCCGGGACACGACGTAGACTTCAGTACTGTAGGAAATATGGATGCTCATTGGGGTTTTCAACCCCTCCAGTGCAGGTCCTTGAAACACGTTGGTCTCTTTGCCAATCCGCCGGGATTGAGAAGTCCATCTTTCCCAGGGGCCCCACTCACAAGCATAGCTTTTGGGGGTATCAATTTGGATCATGTTTGTTCTTCATGATTGCTATGTCTAGTGTTTAAAAAAAAACTGAACTGAGCTGAACTGAACTGAACCGATATGAAAAAGGGAAAGAGAATAATTGTGTGGGACTTTGTTTATCTCTGTTTATTTTTTTTTATATACTAGGGAGGCGAATGTGTCTCGGACGATGCCTTGCCGAACATATGTTGTTTGTGTTCTTCACCAATCTAGTACGATGGTTTACTTTTCGGCTGCCCGAGGACTGCCGCGAAACTCCGAACGTAAACGAAGGCAACTTCGGACTCACGTACAGCCCACCACAATTTGACGTCATTATAACGCCGAGGGTATTTGGAAATTGAAATTCGCCGATCTTGTCTTTGACTTTCCCCCTTTCTCTTTTATCATATTTCCCCTCTAATGTTTTTATTTCATAATGTTATTACTTTATTTCCCTTGCGCCGTTGTCACAGCTATGAACATTACATAAGATAACATTTTGCACTAAATTTGACTACAATTGATACAAATGATACTAAGTAAACATTAAGTGTCCAGCTAAATATATGTATATGTATATTATTTCCCGGTACTGTGCGGCTGCAATATAAGTCTTATTTTATGTTTTTATTTCCCGCTTCTTCAACAGATCTATGCACGATTTTAACTATATCTAAAGGTTTTAGAATTTTGTAGAAAATAAATACAGATCCCACACTCGGGAACATGACAGATAAACACAAGTGAATTTTTTCATTTTTTTTTAAAGGGACGTTTACCCTTTCAAAGAAAGGTATGTATGGTAAGGTAAGTTAATTCATCAACATATCGCAGCTAAAGGCTGAATTGCATGCACGATTTACAAATATTACATGCTGTTATTTAACAATAATTCAAGATCATAAACAAATTATTTTACTGCATAAAAAGAGATTCGGAACATGTGAATATGAAAACAAATTAATGAATACCAGGCAAAGTTAAAACGCAGAAAGGGAAGCAAGAAGTAAAGGATAATGGGGAGCCAGAAAATAAAGAGAAAAGGGAAGGAACGTTGAGGGAGAATGGAGAGAGAGAGAGATTGAGAGTGAGAATGATAAAGTGAGAGAGGAAACAGAGAGAGAGAGAGAGTAACACGAACAAAGAGCTTGTATTACACAATACAAATTAAAAATGTGATTGAAAAAAGGTTATTTCATCCATTTTAGTGGAAATGCATTTCAAAGGAATGGGATTATACAAAAGTAATTATGAAGAAAAAAAAATGCATTTCTACATTCATAGACAGCAAGCATCTTTAGTTCACTATTTTGTGTGTTTTAAAACCCTCTCAATGTTTCCAATTATTTGAAATATAAAAATGAAAGAAAAGTGCATTGTTGGATATTCAAGCAATTAACGATATGCGGATCAAATACATGATCGAAAGACAATAATTGTGACATGAAACAAAGAAAAGAAAAGAAACACATAAATTAAAAAAATAAATAAAAATAAATAAAATCAAACCTGCTGCGTGAAGCCGCATCATCTTGTCGTGTCTTTGCATTGGGGACTTTTGTGTGACATGTGTGTGACACGTGTGACATCCTTTTGAGACAATGTGACGTCCACTGCCAGTGCCTTACAAAGTGTCACATTGCCTTAAAAGGATATCACACGTAGCAGTCCACTATGTCGACGTGCAAATCTAAAAGTCCCTATTTTAGAGCGTCTGAGCTACCGTGTGAGCCAATGCCTTCGACTATAATGGAGTCCCCGAGACGATCCCATAGAGAACACCGATAAGGTTGTCTCGCAGGGCATCGCCGCGAAGATGGCCGGGGCTCATTCTTGATCCTCGCGATATCGACAGAAGCCACATGATCCATCTCAGAATGATGACTGCACCATCTTCATCAAAGCCTCCTCGATCGAAGCCACCTATCGTAAAGTTCGCGAGATACAACGCTCGTTATTACCTCATGTACTCGGCCAAGTCAAAACTCAAGAACACTGGCATTGCGATCAGAGAAGATTTGACCCCGACGTCAAGAGCTCTTCTTCAAATTAAGCATTGAAATATTCAAACAATGTCCATACCTGGTCGTCCGATGGGAAGATCTTCTCCCATACCACGGATGGACGCAAAGATCTGGTGAGCAATCAAAATGACCTTGAGAAACTCGATTAGGATTTTTGTTTATCCCTTTACTCTTCTCCAGCTGACTGAGCTTTTTATTGTTACCGGTAATTATATTATGACGCACTCAGGGTGCGCCCATTCATCAAGCCCCTGTGGCTTTTACGGATGCACCTCTTTCTATCATATACTCTTAGTAAATTTAATCATGTCTTCTTTTTCTTTTTTCCTTTTTAAAATAAAATGTATGTATATATATTTCAATGGATTTTTCTTTGCCTATGTATTACAACAATGTATAGTGTCATTTTTTACTGATATTGGAATCAAATAAAGTTCAATTCAATCTTGTAATTGCCCCTTCATTTGTTTTCCTACATTATTGACTGAACTTTGTGCGTACACATGTACTGGTTTATACAAATGAGAGAAGCATACACGTCACCATCAACAGTGGAGGTCCAGTGTTGGTACAGCTATAAGAGGCGGGAGGGGGGGGGGGGGGGTCTACTGGTTTTACTGGATGAATGAAATACATAAACAAACACAAATCAAACAAAAAAGAAACAAAACATGCCATGGAGTAATGGGAGGATGTGTGTGTGGGAGAGCTCTCCCACACACCCTCCCTTTTACACTGTCTCTCCCAATTCCGTCTCACCTCATCTCTCTCCACCACCCCTATCTCACTCTCACACCCCCTCTCCAGCCCCTGTCTCTCTTCCCCTCTCTCGTTTCTCCCTTTTCTTTGCCATTGATTTTTTTTTTTTTCGGGGGGGGGGGGGGACACTGAATCACGTTTCATCTCACATTTCTACGCAGTCACTAGAGCGATGACATTGAAATCATATCAGACCAGGCCAAAAATAAGTATAATGACATGAGATGCATTCACTCTCGTTTATTTTCAATAGAAAACAGTGAAAAAGAGTACTTTTTACGCCCCCTCCTTACATGTACCAAGACAATTCCCAAGTGTACACATCTTTCGATAGTGTACAGATTGTCTATCACACATTGATGAAATGATGATCGACAAAAATGAGAAGTTCTTATTTCAGATGATTCATTTTTAAATACACCGGTATCCCAATAGTTTTACACTGCACCCCTCCTTTGTTGACAGGGCAAAATACAAGCTAAGCAATTAAATATAATCTTCTTCATGAATTGATGACTGAACAAATTTCCTTTTTTTATACTTCATTGTAAAAAAAAATGCGAGTTATCAAACTTGTTGTGCCCTTGAATGGCAAGTGTTGGGTAAAACTACCATAATTGCCTATACTGGAATCATCCAGATTAGATTTCATCTTTACAGAAGTATAAATTATCAAAATTTGTTTAAATTTAAAGATTAAATTACATTTAACGAAATAATTATACGGACTTAATTCTTTAAGGATTCATTTCATCAAAATACAACCTTGCAAATAATTAACCAGTGTATGTTGGAGAGATATAATAAAGTAGTTTTTGAGAATGAAATGCCTGCCCACATGTTACCTAATGTAATTGCATAAATTAAAGGCACCAGCTGTTACCACTGTGTTCAGTATAATCAAGCATACTTATTTCAAGGTCAAATATAAAAAAACTTGTTGATATTAATTAAGGAGGCTTTTTTCTAACATGATTTAAGTACAATACTCCATTTTATTTCATTTCATTTCATGATTTCTTCACCCCAAAATACACTGCAGAATCAACAAACCCATACACTTTTGTACCAGAATATTGTTGGACTTTTCAAATATATGTAGTCCGATAAGCCACTACGGAGATAGCACTTGTACAAATGACCCCCCCCCCCCCCGGAAATATTCACAGGTCTTTTTCACATGGAAACGTCTGACTTTGTGTATTTCAGAATTATCATGGCCCAACAAAGATGGAGTCACTTCATGAACACCTTTTGTTTGCCCTCTCAAAAAGAATACTTCCACCTGTGTATCATAGAATGTATCGGCAGTGCATAAGTGAATAATGATTACATAACTCTCATGGACACGTATCCAGCAATCATCTCGATGGTTGTTGCAATTGGTTTTGTACAAATGACCCGTATCTGCCCATGCGCAGATAGTATTTCCGAAGTGGCTTACTGCTCTTAATTCAAATGATTAAAACTTTGACTAAAAATATTTCATCTATTTGCTACAATTCCCATTGGCCCATGCAGTAAAATAAATACGATTATGATAAATGTGTGAAGCGAAAAAGAAGAGATAATGTAAACAATAATAACTAGAAAGGAAACATAAGAATTCCAAATAATGTATTTTCCCCCCTGAATGCTCAACAGCTACACAGGGTTCTGCTTCTATGGCATCACATAATCCTAGTCAATCATGGCTTATTTCAATCATCAATGTGCTGTCCACATGATACTGTCTATATGGATAGAAACTACCATGCATTCAGTGTTTCATCTACACAGAGTCAAAAGGCGCAGCCTTAATGCCCTTGTGATTCTTAAAGCGATACAGAACTGATGAACTTTCTGCCCTAGCGTACTATTCATTGCACAGCGCCATCTTGTGGTCCACTTGCCAACAGGGCGTTTAATACCCAATACCTAATTCCTGTTTCGCAGACGGACGACTTGATGCAAAAACCTGACAGCTCAGTGAGTTACCAGACCATACTCCTACAGCTGGCCCGGGATAGCCCTAGAGGGGACTTTGTGGAAGTGCTCGGTTGGTTTATTCTCAATTTAAACAACTGAATGATTATCATTGTTCATACGAAAGTGGTATGTAAAGCCAATCTTGAATTCTGGCAATGAATGAAAATAAATTTTCATAGAAAGGAACAAAACTAATCTCTCCGTCACAGTGCTCAACTGACTCCATACCAAACATAAAACGGAGCAAATTTTTTCTTTCACAATGCAGTCGCATGACCGGAACTCAACTTCATCTTTAAGTTCTCTCCTGCAAATTTGAGTTTCCAGTGCATTCCAGTCAATGCAATTTCCAGCATTTTTTCAATAATTTGTGAACACACTGGCATTGCTGGTCATAACATGCGCATTGCTGAAAGATGAACAATATATGATGAAACCCAAGAGAGTTTCTCTCGAAATGCATTACGGTACCCAGAATTATGATTATATTCAATTTCAATAAACGTTTACATGAATAAGTTAAGTTGGAAAACAAGAGCGATAGACATATATTCAGCAACTATAAAGCTAATCTATCAAATAATACATCATAATTTTGCTTTCACATAGTATTGATAGTATGAATTATCTCAATATCTACTCATATCTTTCCCATTTCGTTATTAAATCTGCTATACATTATTTATAATCTCCAATTTCCAATATTTATGGAATAATATCTCACAATGAATACGTATTTGACAAAAGAAAACTGACAGCATTTTTTTTGCGGCATGGTTAAAAAAGTTAGTACTGACAAACAATCATTGAAAACATATTGTAGTTCAACCCATAGCAGTTTTGTGTAGCCTTTCAGTGCCCTTTTTTTCTCTTCATCTTTAGATCCAAATTGTGCAGAAGAGCAGAAAGTGCGAAAAATCACTGGAAAATTTGATTCGATTTCTGTTGAAGTACATGGTGCAGCGCAGCTCATGAATAAGAGTGATTTTTTTTAAAAATAAAAAAATCTTTTTACTTGGCAACACAGAGTCAAATTGATAATCACTATTTCCGTGTAAATTGGCAATTAATTGATCACAACAAAAATGCACTCACTCTTACATTCGATATACAATTTTTTGTAACTTCGAAAGAGAAGAAAATACAAATAACTGTTGCAATTTGAGGGAAAATGCCTGAGCATTTAGACCCTTTGAAAATAATTCTGAACTGCTATGGGTAAACGAGCGAAAAACTTCATCACACTGTCAAACGGACTCCACACAGACTCCAAACCAACCAATTTTGGGCCATTTGGTGTCATGTGATTTGTTTGGTCCAATGTCGGTTTGATGTCGTCTTGTTAGTGTAACTGCAGTACTGTACATGTATAAAAACCACTGTGCACTACACGATCCGACTACTTTTCCATTTTGAACAAATTTGCAATAGCACATGAACATTCAATCAATCAGGATGGTCGTCTAGTGTGCACTGGGCTTTAGAGTGAAAAATCTCCTTCGTGGATGCTTAAAGATAAAGTTGAGTTCTGGGGGGTGTTTCACAAAGATCCTAAGTCAAACTTAACTCTAGGTTGGACTTAAGAATTATGGAGAGCCATTTGTAGCCTTAAAATTAAATATTTCCAAAAGCAAAAATTGAAGTATTTTAGACTTTTCATAAATTCCACATCAAGAACATGAAATCTCCTTGATAATAGAAAATATGACAGATTTGAAACAAAATTTTATGCCTTTTGAAATAACTTTTACCAAATATTTTCAATGATGCTAACTGCTTCCCATAATTGTTAAGTCCAACTTAGAGATAATTTCAGCTTAGGATCTTTGTGAAGCACCCCCCTGGGCGTGAGATTGGGGGTGTCGTAGTTAAGTGGTTCAAGCCCTGTATTCTGAAGAGTTGTGATTGAATCAAATCAATCACAAATAGAAATTAATCACAACTGTGTACTTAAGAGATAGGAGTTGAGATTGATTTCAAATTGCGATTGATTCAAATCAATCGCATCTCTTTATACGACGGGCCCTATTTCATGAAACTTGCTATCAATAGCAAGTTACTATAATTGTTATATGCTACTATAAACCTTGTATTTAAATGGGCTTGTTGTTGATAACAAGTTTAATGAAACGGGGCCCAGAACTCAACTTTCTCTTTAACCCGATACAGTAGTTCCAAAAGCCGGCTTTTCACCCTACTGTTTTCTAGTACAATCACATAATAAGAAAGGGCCCTTTGAAGTACAAAAATATTGTCGTACATGGTAATAGGCGCACCAGAAATGTTGAAATTGAGCTGTGCAATGAGGGAACATCAAGCGGGTGGTTAAAAATGCATTGTATGCTCACAACGTTCCTGCATGGTTACACCTAAACCCAGCAACTGCATTTAACACCCAGGTATAATTTCATAGTGACCTTGTGTATGCATGATAGTTCAAAATGTTGAGGACGTTTGTGGATGTTTCAATGTCTGCAGATTTAGAAGGGGGAAAGAAGGGTTTATTTGAAAGAGAAAGAATTTCATGATGTGCACACTGACATGGATGTGAATGTATGGTACTCATCTTTGTGAAAATGAGGTACTTTTTGTGACGGTATACTCCATAAGCCCCAAACAGGGTTATATTTATAGCCCATTGTGTACCCGTTTTTGTGTGTGGAAAAACTGGGGTTGTATTCTGTGGGAAATGTTCTTGGAAAAATGCAAAATATTGAAGAGGTCATACTTTCGTGTGGACAAAAAATCTAGACCTGGTGTATACCCTCAATGCACCCCGGCTGCTATCCTCAGTGAAAACCACATTTCTGTACTACATGCACATTAAAAGGCCCTTTAGCCCAGCTCAGAAGTGGAAAGATAAACGGTACCACAAAAAAAAAGGGAAGAAAAAAAAGCCATGCCAAACTATGTGTGTTTAAATAATAGCAAGTGACAATTATCCAGAGAGGTGCACAATTTTTGTTTGTAAGAAGGGTCCCTTACCGCTACCATCCCACCGTTCTCTGTATCATACTATGGAAAAAAAGAGAAACGTATTTCTTCCCTCATAATTTTGGCACGGCAGTTTTTTTTTCCTTTTTTTACTTGCACAGTTTATTACCTCAATGGGCCTCAATGAATACAATAAAAGTTCTCCACTACTAATGCTTTGCAAAGTTACAAACATATACATCAGAGTTATACATATTAGCTGCAAGTTAGTCAATCTAAGTACTGCGTTCCCCACCTCCTCAGGATCTTAACATGAAAAAACAAACAAAATGGCAACTACATTTGAATACATGATAAACAAATAGAAAATATGTTATACATTACATCAAAAAATATATATATATATGGTGGCACAGTCCTCTTTAAAAGAGATTGAAAATCAATGACAAATTATTTGCATATAATTAAAATTATTCTATATGACTAAGAAAAAAAATTCAAAACAAATTGTGATGTTTTGTTAAAGTGGGATCTAGATGAACAATTGGCCCTTTAAATGCGATAATTACTATCGTAAAATGTCAATTATCTGGTAATTTTCATCTATTAACCACAACACAAAATGTTGATCGAGTTGTGTAAATTGTTGAAACTTATTCCTTATATAGCTTTAGCATAAACTGTAGAAATATAAGCCAACAAAGTGCTTATGTTTGGTCATTGTAACACCATAGTTTCCATTCCTCCTAGATTTAAACATCAGTACTGAAATGTTAAAGGCAACCAGTATGGGCCGCGTTCCATTCAAATTCACAGAGATTAAAAATATATTGTCTGCTAAGAGCCTTTAAACGGATGATATTCCCATCATTTAAAGACTGTATGGAACTTACTTTGGTCTTTTGTGATACATGAAGTAAACATCCTTAAAGCTCTAAACGGATGATATTCTCATCATTTAAAGACTGGATGGAACTTACTTTGGTCTTTTGTGATACATGAAGTAAACACCCTTATAGCTCTAAACAGATGATATTCCCATCATTTAAAGACTGTATGAGACTTACTTTGGTCTTTTGCGATACATGAAGTAAACACCCTTATAGCTCTAAACGGATGATATTCCCATCATTTAAAGACTGTATGAGACTTACTTTGGTCTTTTGCAATACATGAAGTAAACACCCTTATAGCTCTAAACGGATGATATTCCCATCATTTAAAGACTGTATGAGACTTACTTTGGTCTTTTGTGATACATGAAGTAAACACCCTTATAGCTCTAAACAGATGATATTCCCATCATTTAAAGACTGTATGAGACTTACTTTGGTCTTTTGTGATACATGAAGTAAACACCCTTATAGCTCTAAACGGATGATATTCCCATCATTTAAAGACTGTATGAGACTTACTTTGGTCTTTTGCGATACATGAAGTAAACATCCTTATAGCTCTAAACGGATGATATTCCCATCATTTAAAGACTGTATGAGACTTACTTTGGTCTTTTGCGATACATGAAGTAAACACCCTTATAGCTCTAAACAGATGATATTCACATCATTTAAAGACTGTATGAGACTTACTTTGGTCTTTTGCTATACATGAAGTCGACACCCTTATAGCTCTAAATGGATGATATTCTCATCATTTAAAGACTGGATGGAACTTAAATGTACTTTGGTCTTTTGCGATACATGAAGTCGACACCCTTATAGCTCTAAATGGATGATATTCTCATCATTTAAAGACTGGATGGAACTTAAATGTACTTTGGTCTTTTGCGATTCGTGAAGTCGACACCCTTATATATGTAGCTCTAAACGGATGATATCCTCATCCTTTAAAGGTACTTTGTCCCATTTGCAGGCCAAAAAAATGAAAAGGTTTAATTCCAACAAGTTAGAAAGATAATATTCATTTAGAACGAAAGATCACCTAAGTAATAGTCTGATTTTCAGACTCTTTTACCGAAAGGTCGTACGTTTTGTGCTGCACAAAGATTCAATCAGTTTAATTTTGGCCATTACAAGTAGTGGGCTATTGATGTAGACAAATGCTCATGTACCGGTACCTGTTACAGCTCATTTTATATATATGTTATTACCAAAGAAAAAAGAATGTCAGTCGGTCACTCAATAGTGTCTGACAGTGAAGTCTAGAAGGTAAATAGGTTTCCTTGCATAATTTGAATACTAGCCAATGATAATCTTTATATTTCACGGATAAGACATACATGTACATGACATATTCATAATTCCT
The DNA here is from genome assembly GCA_035222895.1 of Strongylocentrotus droebachiensis. Classification (NCBI taxonomy): domain Eukaryota; kingdom Metazoa; phylum Echinodermata; class Echinoidea; order Camarodonta; family Strongylocentrotidae; genus Strongylocentrotus; species Strongylocentrotus droebachiensis. Next base: position 145,608 of record JAVYIG010004081.1, read on the forward strand.
CAAAAAGTTCTTCAGAATTTGATGTTGGCTGCAAAAGGGACATAGTATCTTTCATGACTATACGTGACTTGCTTTGGTCCTTTGCGATGCAGTTAACACCCTTATAGCTCTAAACAGATGATATACTCATCAGTCAAATGAGAATCATTTCAGTCTTTTGTATAAGAAATAAGATAGTTGATTGCTAAGATCCAGAAGGATATCACTGTACATGAGTTTAACGCCCTTATAGCTGTAAACATATGATATGCTCATCAGTTAAAGACTGAATGAGAATCATATTGGTCTTTCGTGTCATAAATAAGAAAATCTTCTGCTCAGAGCCAGTATGGGTTAACCTTTTACCACTATTTATGAGCTCAATGACTTTATAGCTCTGAAGGGACGCTACATTGAGACACTGGAGCTGATCAAGATAGGCCTTAGAGTCACCATGCCTGCATCTTTGGTTTTTTTGCAAGAATATGTAGACAAAAAATGCATTAACAAATACTTTGGATCAACACAAAATAGTTAATGATATGCAGACATTGGTCCATATTCTCAGAAGCCACATAGAATGAAGATTAGATTCTTTGATTAAGTTTCACCTGATTCAACAAATGTATTTTGGTAATGAGCATGCATCAGTCCATTCTACAATGCTGCGAGTCTAGGGGGTGTTTCACAAAGATCCCAAGTCAAACTTAACTCTAAGTTGGACTTAAATATTATGGAGAGCCATTTGTAGCCTTAAAATAAAATAAAATATATAAAAAGCGAAAATTCAAGTATTTTAGACTTTTTATAAATTCCACATCAAGAACATGAAATCTCCTTGATAATAGAAAACATGAATGATTTTGAATCAACATTTTATGCCTTTTATAATAACTTATACAAAATATTTTCATAGATGCTAACGGTTTTCCAAAATTTTTAAGTCCAACTTAGAGATAAGTTCAACTTAGGATCTTTGTGAAACACCCTCCAGGTGATTGCGGAGGTGTGCCACATGCCGTCGCTCTGTTCTTCGGTGACTGTTCATGGGGTCTTCTAGCATGATGTGTTAAAGCACACACGAACAAACACTTCCCCTTAGTGTGCATCAACTCTATGTTGTTGACTCGTTATCGCTACGGAAACTAGCCTGACGCTGCCGCATGGCCAAGGTGAGGCACTGTACCCATTGCTCAGCGTTGGTTCCGTCCCGCGTCTTGAAGACGTACGTCTTCTGGTCCTCTGTGAAGATCTCAAAGGCCTTTGGAATGCTGCGGTCACGCCGACGCAACGTCTTGACGCTCTGCACCTTGCTTAGTTCAATGGGTAGGGTCCCCGTCATCTGCTGCAATGTTAACATTAAAGATGAGAGTTTCATTCTAGTCTTATAGTATATAGATATTGACTGCTTTGAGAGGCCTGGACCTAGGTGGCCCTCGGGTTCATGGCAGGATGTGCACGTTCCCTTGAGGCTATAAAACAGCCAGACCTCGAAAATTAAAGCGGTGGATATGTCTTTCATTATGCTGAATTGAAACAAAAATCTACCAAGAATTCTTACCTTATCCTTTTATTGAGTAAAGATTGGTTAAAACATCACAGAAAATCTGAGATACTGTCTGTTAATCTTCGCTGGAAAAATTACTGAAAGTTTCAATCATTTGGGAATCGCAGACAAAAAGCACTGTATGGTGTCCGTGCTTGCTCAAAGACAATTTTAACACGTAAACCAATGGGGATCTCAGCATGAGGGCATTTTTCAAAACACTATTGACAGGTAACCAGGCATGGCTAAAATTACGACTCCCATTTCGACCAATCAGATGGCTAGATTTCTAAAGTGGGATATATAATAGTTATTATATCCCTCACAGAAAATTTCTATTATATACATTAGAAAAGAGCAATTCACATGATCAATCAAATTTCTACTAGAAGGGCAGATATCGCAGAAGCCTTCGGAATGCTGTAGTCAAGTCGATGCAAGGTCTTGACACTCTGGACCTTGATTTAATAGCTCAAGGAATTTAGGGTGCCTTGCATCTCCTGTAATGTTAACACTTATATTATCATTATACATACTAGGGCAATAGTAATTACTTTATCCCTCATAAGAAACGTCATGTATGAGCATAATTCAAGAATTTTCGATGCGATCAATCAAACTTCTTTTAGAAGAGCAAATCTAGGCCTTTGCAATACTGCGCAATACTGCGAGAGGCATGATAGCTCAGTCGGTAGAGCAGTGGTCTCGTTATCCGGTGACCCGGGTTCAAAACCAAATCGATGCGCTAGTGCCCTTTGGTAAGGCATTAATCCTCATTACCAGGCCCCTCGGAGAGGACCTTAAGCCGTTGGTCTTCTGGTTGTTTCCTAACAAGCATTTGTTGCTTTCTTAGCTGTCAGGTAAAATAACCACCACTATCTATCACAATGTACTTGATCCTGCAACTATTGCTATGGTCTACTGTGTATAACCTGCACTTACCCAATTCCTTGCTTCACCTCAAACCATAACCCTATATCAAAATTTAAAAAACCCATTGCAACCCTACCACTATATCTTTGATGGAATAAAGCCCCAACCAAATGTCAACGAAGAAAATATCGGAACACCGCTGGAGCTGCACAAGCCTCTGCTTGCAGGAAGAACGCCATATTCGCCGTTGCTAGGTTCTTTTTGTAAGTTATATAACCATGATCCAATGTCCACAATCGTGGTCTTGTGGATAAGTTTCTGGATTATGAACCCTTAGGTAAGGGTTTGAATCGCTGCCACTCACAATAATTATGATTATCATCACCATTGTTATAAATCATAAAATTATCATTAATATGACAATTATTTTAATGCATTATTATCATTAATATTATTACGATTCAATTTTTATTCTCGGTAGTAATCGTAGTAGTAGTAGTAGTAATCGGAGTAGTAGTAGTATTAATAGTAGTAGCAGTAATCATAGTACATGTAGTAGTAATAGTAGTAGTAACAGCAGCAGCAGTAGTAGTAGTAGTAAAAGTCGTAGTAGAAGTAGTAAAAGTAGTAGTAGTAGTAGTACAAGTAGTAACAGTAGCAGTAGTAGTGATAGCAGTAGCAGCAGCATGAGTAGTACTTAGTAGTAAATGTAGAGGTAGTAGCAGCAGTAGTAAAAGAAGTCACAGCAGCAGTAGTAGTAATATTAGTAGCAGCAGCATGAGTAGTAGTAGTACAAGTAGTAGTAGCAGTAGTAGTAGTAGTAGAAGTAGTAGTAGTAGTAGTAGTAGTAGTAGTAACAGCAGTAGTGGTAGTAGTAGTAGCAGTAGAAGTAGTAGTAGTAGTAGTAGTAGTAAAAGTAGTAACAGCAGCATGAGTAGTAGTAGTAATAGTAGAAGTAGTAGTAAAAATAGTAGTAGTAGGAGTAAATGTAGTAGTAGTAAAAGTAGTAGTAGAAGTAGTAGTAGTAATATTGGTAACAGCAGCATGAGTAGTAGTAGTAGTAGGACAGGTAGTAGTAGTAGAATTACTTAGTAGTAGTAGTAGCAGTAGTAGTAGTAGTAGTAGTAGTAGTAGTAGTAGTAAAAGTAGTAACATCAGCACGAGTAGTAGTAGTAGAAGTAGTAGTAGTAGTAGAAGTAGTAGTAGCAGTAGTAGTAGTAGTAGTAGCAGCAGCATGAGTAGTACTTAGTAGTAGTAGTAAATGTAGAAGTAGTAGCAGCAGTAGTAAAAGTAGTAACAGCAGCATGAGTAGTAGTAGTAGTAGTAGTAGTAGTAGTAGTAGTAGTAGTAGTATTAGTAGTATAGTAGTAGCAGCAGCAGCAGGTGTAGCAGTAGCAGCAGTAGTAGTATTTCACACTCCTTCTCACCGATTTGTTCTTGCTGTAGAGTAATCTCTCTCCAGCCAGGGTGAAGTAACGTGTTTTCCATCTCCTGAAGAGTTTCCAGCGGACTTTCTTCTCCTTCAGCTGACCTTCGATGAGGGGTTGATCCCCTGCAATCAAATCTGAAATATATCATAGGAATTATAATAACATTAAAGATACTATTTACCTTTTACAGCCAACATCAAATGTTGTAGAACTTTGCAGGAATTATGAATATGTCAAGTATGTCCTATCTGTGAAATTTAAACATTAGCAGTGTCCTAATATTCAAAATTATGCAAGGTAACCCGTTTACTTGCTAGACTTCAACTCTCAGACACTACTGAGTGATTGACTGACATCTTTTTTTCTTTGGTAATAACATACATGAAATGAGCTGTAACAGGCACATGCACATTTGTCTACATTAATAACCCTCTACTTGTAATGTCCAAAATTAAACTGACTGAATCTTTGCGCAGCACAAAACGAAGAACCATTCCGTAAAAGGGTTTGAAAATTATACTATTACTTAGGTGATTGCAATCACTTAAGTAGATTCGACAACTAATGGTCGTTATTTTCCCATTAAGAGCCATTTTTCAAGCCCTTTCATTTTGAGGGAAGTTCTAAATTAGTATTGTCTTTCAAATGCCGTTGGAATTTAACCTTTTCATTTTGGGGACATAGTACCTTTAATAAAAACAATAGTAAATATTAAAAAAAACAATAATAATAATAACAATAATACTAACAACTATAATAACAATAATTGCACTAATAATAATATTAACAATAACACTACTACTACTCCTACTACTAATTATAATGATGATGTATTTGATAGTTTCATACTAGCGCTAATATCCACAGTGCAAGGTGCGACTGCATTCAGGTACTACCCCAGCTCTCGCAGGGCTAGTGATTTCGGTGCTCACAGCATTCACGGCATTTCTTCACACAAAGAACCCAATTAACACCTGGGTGGACAGTAGCACAGGTAATGTCTTGCAAACGGACATTAGTACTGTGCCGAGGCTCAAACCCATGACCTTCGCATATCCAGTAAAAAATTATTAACCACACAACTACAACACCTCTTCATTTTTATAAGGGGGTATTTTGTGATTTTCTAGGTGCAATGCGTCACAATTTTCTTACACAATCTTGCCTGTGGGAAAAAATCTCCTGGGCTATTATACCATTTACGATTACATGAAGTACGGCTTAGTGGAGAAAATTGTTTAGTTTGGTTCAGGAGAAAATTTTGATTTTTAGCAACTTCAGAGCACAATTCATACACAAATCAGCCACATTAATTCTCACTCTAAAAGAGTACCGGTACCTGTGACATAATAATAAGACACCCGTAAAATAAGAAGGCTACTTCTACAAAGTACAGTACATGTACATTTATGTAATGATTAAGAGGTCTAGACCTGGGCCCCATTTCACAAAACTTGTCATCAGTGACAAATGACAGTTTTCATTATAAATTAGTGAAATCCTTGCTTCTGATTGGTTATCAGCAGATTTTTCACTGATTTTTGTCAAGTGTTATTGAAAAAGAGCTTTGTAAAAAAGGTCCCAGGACTCTGCAGGAGTCACCAAAGACATAGTTTGTGCTTGAGTCCAAGGCACCGCATTGTGACGCTAAGTCTAAGGCCAAGGACGGGAGTCCTGAATATTATTATCAAGGCCAGCCATGATTCCTTCAAGACTGAACTTTAACGGGTTGAACACAGTTTCAAGTCTTTTCAAATTTACTTCATAAAAATCAACAATGAAAAAAGAAAAGAAATAAGTAAGTAAAATTACAGGCAGAAAGAACATCAAGTGAAATTGTGCTCTGTAGGATTTTTTTTAAATGTCAAAAATCCAGAGCAAAAACTGAGTTCTCCTTACAGTGTGTGTGCCAAACAGACAAAAAAATTCTATAACAGAGGAAGGCAAATATTCTTTTAACAAAAAGTGTGCTTTCTGAACAAAAAGAGTTATCAATGAGTGACAATAGGAGTGAGAAACAAAAAATCCAATTCTAACACAACAAACGATATTTAGTCCACTTGAAACTTCCCAATAATTTACACACAGTTGAACCACGACATAGGATCAAAAATAGTTTCATAGTACCTTCAGCATTTATTTGAAATGGCATTGAACCAGGTGCCCCGAGCTTCACCATTTTGTCTGCGTCCGTAAGAAGTAAAAAATAGTCCCTTATGAATAGTTCTATAGAGATATACCTTTACAGGATATACTTTTTATAAAGGCATCATAAGGAATAGAGGTGTTGAAACAATAAGCAAATAATTACTGACGACCCTGGCCATGGGACACACTACTGGTTTTAATCGCCGAGGTGATCTCTGGGCCAATATTGAGGGGTCAGTGACACAAAGACTCCATTTTGACAAAAAGTGGTTGATGTGTCACTGAGTTAAGTCTTTGTGTTTCCTGGAAAGCCCACACTTTTCTGAACAGTTTGATATCAAATAGTCATTTTGGCAAAATATGGAGTTACGTCTTTGTGTCACTGAACCCTCAATACCTTGCCTCACCTACCAGCTAGGGAAGATTGTATAGCCCCTGAGATGGCTATTTGTTGACAGTTGTCCACCCGCCAGATACGATTATTTGCTTTGCATCCCACATTAACAACACCTCTAGGTCTAGAGTCGATGTTAGGCCATTAAAAAAAAGATACATGTTTTGAAAAAAATTTTGAATTTTTTTTTTTAAAGAAGAAAAAACATGAAAAACACTGCTAAAATGCATCTATTTCTGATTAAAAATAAATTTTAATAAATGCCGGCGGCCATCTTGAAAAAAAAGCCTGACTGTCAATGAAAATTTACCGAGCGGCCATTTTGAAGAAAAAAAAGGGCCTCCTCCTTCCTATTTTTGAAAAAAAGTAGGACGCTAAAGGGCAATTCCACGGTAACGGAAGGACACTCAGACAAGATTTTTTAACTTCAGGTTCATACTAAAAGAAATGTTTTATTGTATGTATTAAACTATGGGGAACAAAATGTGTTTCAGTCAAGTGAAAAGCTTCATCAACTTCACAAAGTTTGGATAAACACTAATTAACTGGAAAAACCTTGTCCATTTTTATGTCCTTCCGTTACCGAGATAATTAATATGCACATTCTTAAACTACTTAACTTTTATGACAATTTTTTTGGGGAGAATTAAAGGCACTTATATAAGTATTATATCTGTACTGTTTCACATCTTATACTAATAAAACAGTTCTTTTAGTATGAACCTGAAGTTCAAAAATCTTGTCTGAGTGTCCTTCCGTTACCGTGGAATTGCCCTAAACATGTTTTTTTTTTGGGGGGCCTTAGGTTGACTGCACTGCCCACTAGACATCTTCGTTGCACATACAAGCTTCACATTGACCTATGTCACTAGTCTACGCATATCTAACATTTATATTTTACAAAAACCATGACTAAAAATCATCTCCTAGTGTCTATGTCTATGCAGCTGTCTTCTCCCTCTCTAAAAAAAATCTGTTGATATTCAGGGTCATTTGAACCATGTGCTAATTATGAACTGGTCTATAATTGTCCTAAGAGAGTAGGGCAGTGGGGGGAGGGGGGGGGGGGGGATAGGGTAACTGTTTTGCAGTGGTAGTCTATGAAACAGCCAAGTCAATTCCCTTCACTCATCTCCCCACAAATCAATGTGATTAAAAAAACATGTAACTCACCCATTTTATTTGGACTGCTGCAGAGAAAACACGTCCAGTTACATGTCTTGGTATTATAGGTGAACATATCATAGTAGCTGGCTCGACACAGCTGCCTTATCAAACCTTGTTGGACCTGTGACGAATAAGAAATGAATTTAACTGATAACAAATTAAACATAAATATGTGTGAGCGGATAATTCTGGTTTTGCAGTTTTAAACATCCAGTCAGGCTCTTGCACAATCATTAAATATAAAGGTGAGTTCTGGTCATGCGATTGCATTGTGAAAGAAAAGGTGTGGAATGGATCAGAAAAAGTTGATCATGCAGCATGTAAGTATTGGTGTGTACCATACTGCAAGGTTCTGGAGACATCAAAATCATGATAAATTTGGCCCAGTCTTGGTAAAGTAACAAGCACTGTACACAGAAAGATGTATATGGGACTACACACATGGTGTCAGGCCTACTTATCTTGATTTATCTTTCTATGCTCATTACATTCCTACCAAAATTGTTTGGCAAATGACATTTATTTGTAATCTTGAACATTCAGTGTGAGTTTCGTTTGATTCTGTGAGAATTTTTTTTTTTTTACCAGAACTCAAGTTTATCTTTAACAACCAAGATCCTACCGGCAGAATTGTTCATTATAAGGTGGGTAACTTTATTAGCATAAATACTGTACATGTATTGCAAGGCTTGCACTCATGTTTAACTATCAAATTTAATCTGCTAAGGATGCATGGGCAGAAAGAACAAAATTGCCACATAAACTGTGCCCACCCCCCCCCCCCATTTCCACTTGGCTTGATTCAAAGAAATTATCACTTGAAAATTAGCATTAAAATCCTTACATTGGTGACATATTGAAAATGTCATAATCATAATTCTTTTCATGCAAATTTGCCATTTTAAGCCCCACTGCACTACTTATAGCTACTTGCACCCTCTATACAGCCAACAATGCCATAGCGGTACCCGTTGATCCCCCATGATGCCATTTTTCTTATGTTAATTGAGAGCTGATTTGAGGAGATAACCACCTGCTAGTGACTTTGCAGGAGGTCTAATCTCTCCATGCCAAACTAGTGCAGAGGGGCTTTAACAAAGTGTTGCAGTGTACATATGTTTCAAACATCAGACTTTTATCTGACGAATGCAGCAACAGCGTTTCCAATTCGGGGGAGGAAATCAATCAGTGTTGTGTCCCCCTCCTCAAAATATTTAAAGACCGTCAATACTACTGGGCCAGAAGGGATTAGACCACACAGCGAGGTCACTGACAGGTGGCTATCTCATTAACTCAGCTCTCAACTAACATAAGAAAAAGAGGATCATGGGGGACCAACAGGCACCGATAGGGGAAGTTTTCTATATAGAGGGAGCAAGTAGCTACAAGTAGGACAGTGGGGCTTTAAAGCCTGTCCTGCGAGTGTGTGAACATATTTCTCACCTTTGCTTGTGGGAAGTTTTGGGTGATGAGTTTGAGGAAGGTCATGTTGCCACCGACGGTCTTCTGTTTCTCCCAGCTCTTCTTGAGACTCTGCACTGCATTATCGTCCAGCGATACTGGGGTGGGAGAGGAAGCCTGCCACACAAAGACATGGTTACAAGGTTACAACATATCTGGGGGGTGTTTCACAAAGACTAATAATAATAATAATATTTCAGTTCTTGTATAGCGCGTAATACGTCATGAAATAACATCTCTATGCGCTTCCAAAGAGCTTTGGAAATTATTACCCTAGCTTTAGCTCCGGCAGCCTTATCAGCGCACAGTACATTTCAAGGAATAATCCTACCAGGTACCCATTTACCTCACCTGGGTTGAGTGTGGCAATTGTAGATCAATGTCTTGCCAAAGGACATTAATGCAGTGGCGGGACTCGAACCGCAGACCTTGTGATCGACAGTCCGGTGGGGCATGGCAAGAAGTTGCAATCAATTGCAAATCCCTCAAATCAAGTGTAAGTTTTGCGATTAATTGAAAATTTGCAATTGATCACAACTCAACTTTCTTGCAACCCCCTTTAGTAAGAGAGAGAGAGGGGGCATAAAAGCTAGATCTAGTTAACTTAATTTAATTGTTAAAGCTTTAATCCTAACAAAATCGTAGGAAATTTAGGGGGTGTTGCAAGAAAGTTGAGTTGCAAATTTTGCAACTTGCAACCAATCGCAACTTTCTTGCAATGACCCATATGACCGACTTTAAGTTGGACTTAACTATGGCAGGCCATTCATGCCACTAGTTGCTATCACCATTGATCTCTCAATTATGATCTTTAGATAACATTTTTTCCTTCAACAATGAGCGATCAAAAAAGGTAAATTCTGTAGATTTGTTAAGACTTGTACGTCCCTTGAGAGATCAATGTAAATGGTGAGAGCAAACAGTGGCATGAACGACCTGCCATAGTTAAGTCCAACCTAAAGTCAATCTTAGTCTTTGTGAAACACTCACCAGTTCAAAATTTCCAAAGGCCGATTAGTAATCAACTCTATTTATGAACAACGCAATGCAACAGATACGGACTCAAATTTTTTTCTAAAAGAATTTCTCCCTCTCTTTTTGTTCATGTAATGTGTGTAGATCACACCATCCTGGTTTAAAAGATGATACAAGAAATTTCAGGGAGACAAGTTGAAGGGGGAACTGCTACAGGTTAAAGTTTCATCAATTCATCCTGCTGTTGGACTTTTTAAAGAGGACAACCAACAACAAAAACATTTCAGGGATTTAACTGTGCATATTCTTACTTGGAGATGTAAATATTTGAGATGTATCCATGGCAACATTTGTTTGGTTTCCATGGAGAATGGCAGGGTGCTGTAGAGGCAATGAGGTTCCTTTAACGAGCAGAAGAAGTCCAGCCTCCCTACCGGTCTGTTCCTTATGTCCTCTGGAAAGGAAAGGAGAAGAAATATTGAAAAACAAAAACATTTGAAATTAAATGGAGCAAATGGAATATGCAAAGATGGTAAAACGTAGACCAGGAACATGTGTCCTATAACCAATGTCTTGGTCCTGTACTGCATACAACTAATAATAATATTTGGTTGTTGTATAGTCTCTATGCGCTTCCAAAGAGCTTTGGAAATTATTAGCCCGGGTTTAGCATGGCTGCCATTACAGCGCTCTAGCATTTCAAGGAGTTAATTCCTGCCAGGTAACCGTTTACCTCACATGGGTCGACAACCTTACGGATGCTAACCAAAGTCCCAACTTCAGGTGTGGACCAAACAGTATACCTAATCCTGACTCTTGCCCCTGAAGCCAATTACACCCCTAATCGTTACCCTATAACCCTGACGAAATAAAGCCCAGCATGTGTGTATAAAGAATGCATGTATACAGTAGGCTTGCGGGTGCACCATGTGAGAGAGGGAGGATTGAGGAGTCCTGAATGCATGTTTGTTGCAGAAGCAAATGTCCAATAACCTTGGAGGCATGTCTGATAATGACTGACTGACTGACTGACCTTGCACTGTGCATTCCTCTGGGATGGGAATCCTATCTCTGATAGAATCCATGTAACTGCTCATTTCTCTCTGCCTCTTGAACAGGTACTGCTGCAAACTGCTATCTCGATTACTCCCGCCGCTCGTCATTGAAAGTCCAACGCTCAACCGAGCGCCATCGTTGATCCCTGGAGAGTTCTGCGACGTTGGAGACGTTGGCGACTGCGTGGTCGTGCTCGAGGGTGAGACTCTGCCCTGTAGGGATGTCCTACGTGTAGGCGTGGAATTACCATTCGCTTCAACGTGAGTTTGTGCCGAGGCTGACGGGGGAGACTTCGGCGAAGTTGCACTTTCGTTCTCGGGAGAAGTCGTCAATGAAACTTGAAGATTAAGGCTTCCTTTGCTGGCCCGGTGCTGCCTGTTGTTTATCTTACGTTCGAATTCCGACTTCCTCGTAGGTGATGTCGTCGTCGTCGTCTGTTTGCGCGGCCCCGACTTGAGCGCCGCCGTTGCGTTGCTCGCACTCGATTGCACGCTCCCTTTGCTCTCGCTCCTCCCGGCCATCTCCAGGACACCCAGACTGTTTGAGTTGACACGCCCGACGCCGAGAGGCGTGGTGTGGTGGAGGTGCAAGGCTTGTTCTGAATATGCGTGCCCCGGATGCCGTAGGGGCTGCAAGGAACCCTGCATGTCGCTGCGTGTGTGAGGGCGCCCTTGGGCTTTGCGGTACAATTTCTTCCTCTCTTCGGACATTTGACTGATATTGGTGGCGCTGAATGGCCTGTTATCCTGGGATAGATGTCTTGGTTCAATCATACTCACTGGTCTGTGCAGCCCATGTTCACTGTAAAGGAAAGCACATTTGTAACAGCAAGTTAAATAAACTGGCATTTGCAAGAAACAACCAATACTAGTGTAAAGATATGTGATCACTGTACACATAAACCTCATTTGGCATACAAATTATTTTCATAGACAGATTTTGCAATACATGTACACATACATTGCTCTGAGTAAGGAAGAAAATGTGGTATATCTTTTAATTTCTTAGGCACAATTAATGGTCTGTGAAATGAAATTTTATGATACATACAAATGAAATGAAAAGGTTTAAGTACAGCATCATACATATTAAATAAAGTGAAAAAGAGTATCAAATTTTCTTTTGTATATTTTTTTAAAAACAAATCCCTTATATATGGATTCCCAAGATTTCATGAAGGACTAGGGCATCAATTTCCATGTACAGAAGGCAATAATTTGCTGCTACCACTCCTGGTGGAAGTTCCATTAATGTGTGTACAAGTCTGCACACAGCAATACCCCCTAGTCTCTCTGAGAGTCTTCGAGTGAGGAAAAAGTGAGAAAAGGAATTTATCATATGGCGGAATGGATGGGAAGTGCAAAGCATTACATACGGCCTGTTGGTCATAATACTGAAGGCTAATCCTGGTGATTGACAACACCTGTTATTGTGTAAACGCAACTAAACGGTGAAAAATTCCCCATGAGACCCCACTCCTACGCGTCTTTAAAGGTATAGACCAGTTCTGATCATGCGATTGCATTGTGAAAGAAACCTTGTTGAATCAATCAGAAAAGGTTGACAAACACTGGAAGAAGGAGCAATATCATTCACCCTTCTCCCAGTTGACACTCCAATTATGACAATCCTGATATGACCCAGCAAGCAAGATAAAGATGTAAAATGACTATGGTGCAAGACCTGGAAGCTGGGACATCCCCCCCCCTTGAAGTTAGACCTGGAAGCTTGGCAGCTGGAGACGGCTTTCTTCCAGAAGCTTTGGTATTCAAGGTATTCAAGGTATCTAGCATATAAGTATTGGTGTGTACCATACTGCAAGGTTCTGCAATCATCAAAATGATAAGAAATTTGGCCCAGTATTGGTAAAGTTACAAGCACTGTACACAGAAAGATGTATATGGGACTACCCTATATCTATCCAGTTCGGATAGATATGACAATTTACCAAATATATCAATTAGTAGGCGCTTTCCGGGCAAAATTTGTGTCATCACGTATTAGTCAAAACATATTCTTTCACATGATTGGTAATAAGAGCTTCTATTTTATTTTTGAGAGAGGGGCATTTTGAAAACTGGTCTTTACCTTTAAAGCCAGTTATTTTCATTGTTATTATTACCTGCCCACCGTGTCCCTCTGCAACTGTTGGACTATCATACGAGCCGCAGTGGAATTGCTCTGGCTCTGCATGCTGATCTGTCGTATGTACGGACCCAGGATCCCCTTGTGCCGGTCCCCTATGCTCTTGATCTCGATCAGGATGGCGGGTAATGCGGTCTGGTCCACGCAGGCAAGTTCCTGGACCAGGAAATCGATACAGTCCTCACCAGCCTCCTGCAGAAAGGCATAAAAGAAGCAGATACGATGAATAGACTGCTCAGACTATGGATGTTCGTACAGAAATCGTATAAAAAAACATATAAAGAAACTTTTAAAGAATCATATAAAGAGATGTATAAAGAAACGTATAAAGAAACGTATATTACAAGAAGCCCATAAAGAGTCATTATACAGCGAAAGGAGCGTACAGACCATAAATAATAATAATAATATCATAACAACTTTTCGTTTCGAAGAAGTCAGTTGACATGACAGCTGGTCATTCATCAGTGCGCACTCATGCCAAGCCCACTAGTGTTCTTTGGCAAGACATTAATCTACATTTACCACTCTCCACCCAGGTGTTCAATGGGTACCGATAGGAAGGAATTCCTTAAATGCTTTGAGCACCGATACCGGCAGCCAAGATAGAGCCAGGGAAATATTGAAGCGCCCTGAGCACCTTGTGGGGGTGGATTTGTTTAATATATTCATCATCGTCATTATCATCATCATCATAATCATGATCATTACTATTACTCTTACTCTTACTCTTACTACTACTATTACTATTACTCTTACTATTACTATTACTCTTACTATTACTACTACTATTACTATTACTCTTACTCTTACTATTCCTCTTACTCTTAATAATATTACTCTTACTATTACTATTCCTCTTACTCTTACTATTCCTCTTACTCTTAATAATATTACTCTTACTATTACTACCGGTATTCCTCTTACTCTTACTCTTACTTTTACTCTTACTCTTACTTTTACCTTTAATCTTACTCTTACTACTACTATTACTATTACTCTTACTTATACTATCACTCTTACTCTTACTAGTACTCTTACTATTACTCTTACTATTACTACTACTATTACTATTACTCTTACTATTACTCTTACTATTACTATTCCTCTTACTCTTACTACTACTATTACTATTACTCTTACTATTACTACTACTATTACTATTACTCTTACTATTACTCTTACTATTACTATTCCTCTTACTCTTACTAGTACTCTTACCATTACTATTACTCTTACTCTTACTCTTACTACTACTATTCCTCTTACTCTTAATAATATTACTCTTACTATTACTATTCCTCTTACTCTTACTCTTACTCTTACTTTTACCTTTAATCTTACTCTTACTACTACTATTACTATTACTCTTACTTATACTATCACTCTTACTCTTACTAGTACTCTTACTATTACTCTTACTATTACTACTACTATTACTATTACTCTTACTATTACTCTTACTATTACTATTCCTCTTACTCTTACTCTTACTCTTACTCTTACTCTTACTTTTACCTTTAATCTTACTCTTACTACTACTATTACTATTACTCTTACTTATACTATCACTCTTACTCTTACTAGTACTCTTACTATTACTCTTACTATTACTACTACTATTACTATTACTCTTACTATTACTCTTACTATTACTATTCCTCTTACTCTTACTCTTACTATTACTCTTACTATTACTCTTACTATTAATATTCCTCTTACTCTTACTCTTACTATCACTCTTACTCTTACTCTTACTAGTACTCTTACTATTACTCTTACTATTACTACTACTATTACTATTACTCTTACTATTACTCTTACTATTACTATTCCTCTTACTCTTATTCTTACTATTACTTTTACTATTACTCTTACTATTACTATTCCTCTTACTCTTACTATTACTATTCCTCTTACTCTTACTATTACTATTACTCTTACTATTACTATTCCTCTTACTCTTACTCTTACTATTACTCTTACTATTACTCTTACTATTACTATTCCTCTTACTCTTACTCTTACTATTACTCTTACTTTTACTCTTACTCTTACTTTTACCTTTAATCTTACTCTTACTATTACTATTACTCTTACTATTACTACTACTATTACTATTACTATTACTACTACTATTACTATTACTCTTACTATTACTCTTACTATTCCTCTTACTCTTACTAGTACTCTTACTATTACTATTACTCTTACTATTACTACTACTATTACTATTACTCTTACTATTACTCTTACTATTACTACTACTATTACTATTCCTCTTACTCTTACTCTTACTATTACTCTTACTATTACTCTTACTATTACTATTCCTCTTACTCTTACTATTACTATTCCTCTTACTCTTACTCTTACTATTACTCTTATCTTACTCTTACTATTACTTTTTCTCTTACTTATACTATCACTCTTACTCTTACTCTTACTAGTACTTTTACTATTACTATTACTCTTACTTTTACTATTACTCTTATCATTATCAAGGGTAAACTTACAGGACTCAGCCTGCCCACAGCACCAAATATCTTGCCAGCCATGGAGAGCAGCCCTGGCTGTCTCCTGATCCCGGCCTGCAGCTGGGCGAGGCAGAGTGTGAACGGAGCTGGGTCGATGGATGCGATGTCGACCAGGGCTGAGAGCACCGTCTGGGAGGTCGTTGGGTTGTTCAGGTTAGCCACCAGGACAGGGACATAGTCCTTCAGGATCTGGGCAAGGAGATACAATGGGTGGCTTAGTTTGAAAGCGAGTGGGTCATCAGTTTCCACGTGCAGAAGGCCATAATTGCTGACACCAGACTTGGTGGAAATATGATTACAAGTCTGCACACAGCAAACCTGTAGGTCCATCAAGAAATACCCTTTCGTCTCTCGGAGAGTTTTCGGGTGAGGGAAAAGTGAGATAACGACTTTACCTTGTGGAGGAATGGATGAGGAAATACAAAGCATTACATAAGGAATTTTGGTCATAAAAATGAAGGCTAATCCCATTGATTGACAATGCCTGTTATAGGGTAAACACCTGAACAGTGTGCAAGTTCCCAAGAGAGCCCACTACTATGCGTCTTTAAGAGTAGATATTACACCTACATGTTCTCTGTGTATGTGTGTATCTCTTTCTCTGTCTTTCTCTTTGTCTCTCCTTCTCTCTTTGTCCTCTCTCTCTCTCTCTCTCTCTCTCACCTGTGCCATTATTTCAAACAATATATATTCCTCCATCTGTTTCTGTATACATGTCTGCCCCCTTCTGTCTCTCCCTACCCCTCTATTTTCTTTCTTCTTTCTCTCTTTCTCAATGAATCTTTCTTTTTCTTTTCATCTCATTGAATTATTCAATGCATTAAACTCTGGCAAGGTATGAAACTAACTGCTCTCATCACATGATTGAAAATGGGAAATCAAGGGCCCGTTTCACAAAGCCTTTTTTCAGTAACAAATGACCAAAATCAGTGATAAATCTGCTGATAACCAATCAGAAGCAAGGATTTCAGTAGCTTTTAACAAAACCTGTCATTTGTCACTGATGACAAGTTTTTTGAGACACCCCCCAGAACAAAACAATTGTAATTCAACTGAGGGGTGTTTCACAAAGATCATAAGTTGAACTTGTCTCTAAATTGGCCTTAACAATTATGGAGAGCCGTTATTATCTTTGAAAATATTTTGTAAAAATTATTTTAAAAGGCATAAAATGTGATACAAATCATTCGTATTTTCTATTATGATGGGAGATTTCATGTTCTTGATGTGGAATTTATGAAAAGTCTAAAATACTTGAATTTTTGCTTTTGAATATATTTTATTTTAAGGCTACAAATGGCTCTCCATAAGTCCAACTTAGAATTAAGTTTGACTTAGGATCTTTGTGAAACAGGGCCCTGGACTAACTTTAGGTTTCCTTTTAGCCATGAGTGCCATGAGTTGGAGGATGTTGGACTTTTCGTTCTCATCACAGTCTGGTAGAATGGAGACCAGGTCTGGAAGACAGTCCTCAATGGGGCCAGGATCTTCAGTGTAGATCTGCGGCAGGATACGGGTTAGGGATCTGTTGCCTGGGAAACGTAGAGGAAAAATTGACCAACTTCTTTGCAATAACAACATATGCATTTACTTCCATCACAAATAATTAAAGAGATATATTAAAAGGATAGGTGAAATTGGAAAGTCTGTTGAATTTGGTCATTGGTATCTTGTTCTTTATCAGGAAACTGATAAGATAAACACTCTTTAAATTTCTTTACACATTTATGAAAATCAAGAAGATTATTTTGTTTCTGTTTTTATATATTTATATATATACATTATCGACACAAACATGGAGGTCAAGAAGACGTTTTGTTCAGTATTTTTCATCAATCCAATAATACTGAAAGTATCTGTTCACGTAAATGTTAAAAAGATAAAAGTCTAATAAAGTGAATCCTATCACAATTTTTTTTTTTTGCTGACTCTGTCGGCAGCAAGCCAGGTCCGTGTTAAAAAACCCACGCGAGCAGGCCTTTCATTTAACTGCGAGGTGCAGCTGAATGTGTAAGATCATTAATGTAAATTAAAAAAACAGTAGAGGACCTAGGATAGAACCTTGTGGTACGCCGTGTAATAGAAGAAAAATTGGAGGAATTATTATTATAAGCTACATATTGAGATCTATCAGAAAGATTACTTTCAAACCAAGATAGCAGACAAATTTGAGTGTTGTCCTAGTTTCCGAGTGGTGATTCAACACACCGATGACCGAGCTGGGAGACATTGCCAGGCATAGCGCCAGGTGGAGGGGAATAAATAAAAAAAAAAAAAAAAAATGTTTTTGTTTCTTTGTGTACCATAAACCGCACCCCCGACTTTGACATTTTTTAGGCGGCAAAAAGGTACAATTTATACACCGTTAATTACGGTACTCAACTAGGGAATATCCAGGAGCATAGTCAGTTTGTGGGACTCTTTTTTTAAAAACATTTAGAATGAACGATTTACAATTCTAAATAGTAACATATGCTGATCATTACAGGAGGAAAACAGAGACATCCTTTGCTGTATTTGTTCAAAATACATGTACATAGTATATGCAGATGCAGACTCTCTATAACCTCGTATTAAAGGGATCGTTTAACAATGTTTATGAGATACACGGCCCTACGTGTTATCAGTGTCTGTGATATGGTGTAATATTGAAGCCCTAAAAAAATTGCGCTTTAAAATGATAAAAAAGTGCCTCAAAAAAGTAAAACATTTTGAGTGACTGGTTTTACCATACTCGTTTTCCCCAATAGTCTGTAGTGTTATGAAAACTGTTTGGCAAATGGTTTTCAAAATTTCGTAATTCCAATCATAAATATCTTGATAATCAGACAGGCGATCGGCTTGTAAAAGTCATGGGATTCCTGACTGACCTAAAGGTTTATAATTATGATTGCATCATGAGCTAAATCCAGAATTTTGTTTCAGAATCCGAGACAAAGTTACTGAATCCCTTTAAAATATGCCCTACATGTACATGAGTAGAGATCTACCTTGAGTGATGCTTTGTATGATAGCTCTGCAGTGCTCTGCAAGCAGATGTGCATTCTCTATAGCAGCCAGGGCAAGATAGCTAGACACGTTCCTAATCAGATCTCGATTCCCGTGTCGCAGGAAGCGTATCGCCACGGGAAGAGCCAGCTCCATCACGCTCTGCTTGCCGTAGTTTTGCTAAAATCAAAAGGAATTGAGAATATTTGATCGTTTCAGGGAAAAAAATACTTTAACAAAATTCAGGGGCTACTTTAAAAGCTTGCTTGCATCATTGCATGAAAATAACACTCCTTAATTTGTTTTGCATTGAACTCTATGCAAATTTTTTTGGGCTCTTTTAAGACTTTCGGGGGCTCTTTTGGGCATTTCGGGGGCTAGTTCGCCCCGAGCCCCCGTGTATTTTTTCACTGGATCGGTTGGTGGTATAACATAATACTGGTGATAATTGCTGCATGCTAAATACACTACTCTTATCAAATTCTTAAAGCCCATCTGTAATAGTTTGGCCAGGGGGGATTAGACCTCCCTGCAAGGTCACTGACAAATGGTTATCTCATCAAATCAGATCTCAATCAACATAAGAAATGGAGGATCATGGGGGACCAACAGGCACCGATTAGGCATTATTTGGTGATAATTGCTCCATGCTAAATACACCATCGTACTCTTATCGAATTCTTAAAGCTCATCTGTACTAGTTTGGCCAGGGGGGGATTAGAACTCCCTGCAAGGTCACTGACAGCTGGTTATCTCATCAAATCAGCTCTCAATCAACATAAGAAATAGAGGATCATGGGGGACCAACAGGCACCGATTAGGCATTATATAGAGGGCGCAAGTAGATTCTACAAGTAGTACATTGGGGCTTTAATTAAAACAATGGACCACAGACTGCACTTTATAAAATGCTAAGCATCAACCTAAACCCTTGCACGTTAAGAACCCACTGCACTATTTGTGTAAGCGTAGGGGGAAACCCTGGTGTAGTGGTCCACCTGCAAACCCCAATCAGGCCGAGTACATGTATATACGGCATCTGCAAGAATCTTCAGTATTAAAGGAGGCAGATTATCTTGAAGAAGAAGAAGAAGAACTTAATAGCCCAAACCCAAAACCCTATCCCTCTATCTTTGAAAGAGTATAGCCTGGGGGGTGTTTCAAAAGTATGGAGAGCCATTTGTAGCCTTAAAATAAAATATATTCTAAAGCAAAAAATCTGTATGACCTGAATTAACATTTTATGCCTTTTAAAATAACTTTTACAAAATATTTTCGAAGATGCTAACGGCTATCCATAATTGTTAAGTCCAACTTAGAGATAAGTTCAACTAAGGATCTTTGTGAAACACCCCCCAGGTTCATAATTGGTTTGACATGACAGAGCATGCCTCAAGAATGCTATAGAAAGACTGAAACTGTCTTACACTGCCTTATTTCTACATTACACTTATAATGTTACTTCATTTTTCCAATGCCTGTTTCATTATGTCAATCACAGTTACCTCCGAGGAAAGAAAATTTGCAAACACGGCATGTGCGCAAAAGTTTCCATTAATACATTACGCTTATGTTATTTCATCTTTCCAAAGGCGGCTAAAGGTATAGACCAGTTCTGATCATGCGATTGCACTGTGAAACAAACGTTGTGGAATCGATCAGAAAAGATTGATCATCTAGCATATAGGTATTGGTGTGTACTGCAAGGTTCTGGAATCATCAAAGTGATAAGAAATTTGGTCCAGTCTTGGAACAGTTACAAGCACTGTACACAGAAAGATGTATATGGGACTACTCGATATCTTTCCAGGCCGGATAGATGATAGTTTACTAAATGTATCCATTAGAAGGCAGATTCCCCGGCAAAATTTATATCATCACGTATTAGTCAAAACATATTCTTTCACATGATTGGTAATAAGAGCTTCCATATAATTTTTTTTTGAGGGGGGCGTTTCCAAAACTGGTCTATACCTTTAAGGTAGTGGACTGTCTTTGTGTGTGTACGAAGCCTTACCATAAACAAGCAGCTCATGATGTCTGAGGCGATCTTGGCATGGGGTGGATCCTCATCTCTTGTGGTAAGCTTGAGATTGTGATGAAGACAAGACTGCCAGAGGGACACCAGGGCTTCTACATGCTCTTCAATGGAACCAGTATCCCTGTCGAAATAACATGAAAATAGAACAATAACAATAACAACAACAACAATCAGGGAGAAAATGAATCAAAACATTTTGGGGGCTACTTTTCAAGCTTGCTTGCATGAAAAATAACACTCTTTAATTTGTTTTGCATTGAACTCTATGCACATTTTGGGGGCTCTTTTTTACTTTCGGGGGCTCTTTGGGGCATTTCGGGGGCTAATTCACCCCGAGCCCCTGTGTATTTTTTCCCTGACAACAATGATCATGATGTTGATGAGGGTGATTGTGATTGTGATGATGATGATAAGGTGATCATAATGATGTTAATGATGGTGATGGTGATGATGGTGAAGATGATGTTGATGGTGATGGTGATGATGATGAAGATGATGGTGAAGATGATGGTGAAGATGAAGGTGAAGATGGTGATGATGATGAAGATGATGAAGATGATGATAATGATGATGACAAGGTGATCATAATGATGTTAATGATGTTAATGATGATGGTGGTGATGATGATGATGGTGATGGTGATGATGATGATGATGATGTTGATTGTGATGATAAGGTGATTCAATGAGAAACAATTTTCAAGGGAAACAAATGTGGCCTTTGTAGACAGGTGGTCACTAAAGTAGTGCTGTAGCCGAACCGCCGAACCGAACGGAATTTCGCCGAACATGGCACTTCCGAACCGAACCGAACCAAACCGAACGCAAAGGCCTGGTTCGGATGTTCGGCAGAAAAATATAAAAGTTTTTGCAAGCTAATGAACTTGTCATTTTGTATCTAATTTTCATGTCATGATTGCTCATTTTATATTTACTTTTTTCCCATTTTCCGGCTTTGTGATTTATGCCTATCCAGTGGTGGGCGCGACTTCACTGTCGCCATTTAAATTCCAAATCCTGACCACGCTACGTCGCGATCGCAAGCCATAAACAAGAATACATGTGCGTGATCAAAATATGTTCAGCTCAAACCCATTCAACAAAAAAAAATTAATAATATAAATAATGAAATAAATATATATAATAGTATGGTATTTATTTAGGAAAAATAGGGATTTTATATTTTTCTTATTAAAAATAAAAACTTATACAAAACAGTTATTGACGAGCCTGAAATTCTATTCAAGATGGCAGTTTTCATGACTCTAACATTGGACAACAACCGTCTCGGAAAATCTTTAAAAAATATCATTTATTGACAAATTGAAAACATGATTCTTTTAAAATTGAAAATAAAACACGATTCAAGACGGAAATACGAATGTAAGTAGTAGTTTTCTTCACAAATAATTACGTTTAGAGCAGTTTTTAATGTGAAATTCGTAGAGGTCCTCCGTGCTGGTCGGGCCCGCCCAGTGCCGACCGCCGTGGCTATAACGTTGCTTGCTATTATATTACCGAACCCGAACCGAACCAAGTTCGGGTGAAAAAAATTGCCGAACTCTGCCGAACCGAACCGAACACGAACATAGCGTCTGACTTACAGCACTACACTGAAGCAGGTTTGACTGTACAACAAATTTGGATTTTCCATCATTACTTTTACGACATGGACAATGCAAATTTTGACTCCCATTCCCATAATTACATGTACCCTTTCAAACTGACCTGATTGCTGTCGTGACTCTTGTGATGCAAATCTCCACAACGGCCTGGTCGTTGTCGCTCCTCACATAATTCTCAGAGGACGCTATCTCCTGAATGCAGTAGAGGGCAGCAGACAGGTCGTGGACGATGTCGGAGTCTGGTACAGAGAAGAGATCTCCGGCCCGCGAGAGATCTCTTCGGGACAGCACTTGGCTGAATAGTTCGTGCATTATGGCATAGTTTTGTCAGTCACAGGTTTCTTCTTCAACTTCAAGGTACTTTTGATAGGGCATATCAGGTGTAAGGCAGAATTTTTCTTTTAACAATAGGTAATAAAAATGTTCACATTTTGACACTCAGCTTGATCATATGCAGTATGCTAATTTAGTTTCCATCTCTGCAAATTTCCCTTTGAACCTGGTGAAAACAAAACAAAACAAAACAAAATTAAACAATGTCTAATTTCAAACGGGTGGTAAAGCAAAATACTTTTTGCCAATACCCTAGTTCAGGCCTATTGGTTACAATTAAAAGATTACGACGGCATGCACTCACAAACTCCCAATCATGCTGGGAGGCAGACCAAGAGCTTCAGTTTCTGATGTCGATGGTTCTTCCATTGAGAAAACGTCTGGCTTCACTGACCGCCTCGATACAGTGATTGAAGTGTATTGTATAGGGATGTTACGCAATGCAGTTTGTGTGTGATTGCCGATCTCATCGCGCACAGAAGCTTCATGAAAATACAGATTACCTGAAAGTAAGTCCCTATATATTTATGTTTTACAATGATTTTTGATT
The DNA here is from genome assembly GCA_035222895.1 of Strongylocentrotus droebachiensis. Classification (NCBI taxonomy): domain Eukaryota; kingdom Metazoa; phylum Echinodermata; class Echinoidea; order Camarodonta; family Strongylocentrotidae; genus Strongylocentrotus; species Strongylocentrotus droebachiensis. The sequence continues at coordinate 168,855 of JAVYIG010004081.1, forward strand.
TTTATAGCATATATCTTTCCAATCATCAATTTTTATCTTCTAAATCAAACTGTTATTAGTCTACTAGATAAAGGAAAACCGAGGGCAAACTTTTCGGATCTGGCTAAAATCCTTAGTAAATAATAATTCCCCCCCCCCCCTCACTTGTGTGTGTGGCAATTAGATTTAGAGTGTCTGTGTATGGGGAATGTAAATGTTGACATATGTCAGTTTTATTAAAGAATTCACCATACCAGGCCATCAGACGGTTATTTCTGTCTAGATAAGTAGGAGGGTTCCGTCTGTCTTGCAGGAAAATAAGTGTCAACAGGCAAAATTAAATATTGTTAAATAACTCCTCTATTAAAGCTGAGCTGAGAGATTTTTCTGTCCATGTGTTGGTACCTGTAGGAACAGACTTTTCACACACAGCTAAAATTCATTGTATCTAGAGCTGATTAGTTTAAAGCTGTTTAACTCAACAGCTTTTAACAGCTTTAAAGAACATTTTCTGTGTGGAACGTCGTTTATACGATGTTCGGACAGATACAAAGTCGCGATTCATACGCCCTTCAAAGCAGGCTGCAGGTACAAAGTGCGTATCTAGAGAGCTTGACATTTTGTGTGTGAACGGATAGTCTATAGACTAGGCCTAGTACTATACGTGTTTAAGCGCTCAGTAGGGCCATTGCGTATACAAGCTGTTGAAAGACAGCACCGAAATTTTATGTGTGTGAATGATGTTGTAAATCTATCTAAAGCTGATTACCGGTAGTTTAAAGCTCTTTCATCAGCTTTAAATAATTTTACCTGTGTGTGAAAAGGCTGTAGGATACATGGTAAGCAGGACATGTCATGAGTCATCACCAGATTAGACGACTTTTTACTTTGATAATTACTAATTTTCCAATGCAACAAAGTCAAATTGAAAGTGCAAGCAACAAGATCTCCAGTCAACAACAACAACAACAACGTGATTAAAAATCAGTTAACATGGCCTGGTCAAGCAGAGAGAGCATTCAATTTCAAGTTCATCAACAATCTGACAACAAATCATGAAGTCGATCAATAAAAAACGAGACTCAATTCCTTGTCTCGGCACAATTAACAATAACACTACAGTACACAGTGCAGCAGTGCGCGGTCAGTGTCGGCGATACTGCAGTCAGATTAACAGATACAGAATTGCACTCACCATGTTGACTATGCTGACTGTGTTAGAAGTCGACAAGCCCCGTTTTCTCTCATTGGTTTGGCATTCTAATGAAGATAAACGGCTCAATATTTATCTCAGTTACGAATCAAAAGAGAAATTTAATTCGTGTAGCATTGATTGTGAACATGTAGCTTACAAATTTACTGTGTATAATATATTGCATGTATCGCCGTCGGTGCATGCCCTAAAGCATTCGTCACCAACTTGTATTTCCTCCTCAGCGCACAAAATCAACGCCATATAGCGTCATTCTAAACCCAACGCAAGTGCGATAGAATAAAAGGCCCACTCAGACCCCGCCCTCTATAAACATGACAATTCACAATAATTCCCCCAATCTTCAACCCTTTCAATCAACAATATCAATTTAGCCAGGTGTTTATTTTTGGATTTATTACAATGGACTTCAACTTTCTTGAGCGCTTTCAGACTAAACAAACACAACTGTTTTTATTTCTTTACCTGCCATGCCAAATGATGGATAGTAATTTTCAAACAAGCGAGTTACTTTTAGTCCGCTTTTAGTTATTTCAGCTATTTATATACTCGCCAAAGTCCGTTTTTTCCCACACCCATTCACGCACAGGCTTGACATCCTTATGAAAATGTCATATATGAAAAAATTCAATTCCGTATTCTACACCGGGGGGGGGGGGGGGGGGGGGGGGGCTTGTTACGTTGTATAGTGCCCTGCACTGCCTATATGTTCCAGACAGATGAATATTTACAATGAAATAATTCATTCTCCAAAATATGGACATTCCGTGCAAACAATATAATGCATAGAAGTGCCATCAGCAGGTTCATTAACCATGACGGAAATCTATAAAGTTCATTCCAGAATAGCATTGTAAAACCATGCTTTGACAATAAAATGGATGAGGCCTATAGTGCATGACTTAATATACGTGACGTATACTGCTGTACAATCTTAAGAATTATCTGTTTAATTTAGCTTAAACCTGATTACCATAACCTTTCATGTCTGTAACTTTCCTATGATCTGTATAAATGTATATCATGTACGTATTTCATCTTTTGCACAAGTAAGCTGCGCCTTGAGCATTTGACCGTCAAGTGGATTTGGCGCCTTATAAATCCTATGTAGTAGTATTATTATATAATTTGAGTTTGATATAGGCCTACATAATTGATTATAAATGAACATGCAAAACCCAACGAATGGCAATTAATGCTGCTGATGATGAATTAAAGTGATGATAAACATATATAAAGACAGATACATAAGAGGAGAAGAGAGGTGGGAAAGAGAGAGATCGAGAGAGAGAGAGAGAGAGAGAGAGAGAGAGAGAGGGGGTAGGGGGGAGGGAAGGGTGAGGCAGTAATTAAGGGAGAAAATGAGGGATATAGGGATTGCCTGAACATCTCAATTTTGCAAGTTTGTTTGTTTGTTTGATTTTATTTATTTTAGTGACCAAAGAGAACCCCGCCCCCCCCCCCACCTCCAAAATACCACCCGTTTTCATGATCAAAGTGATCTTTCATCAAAATGCCTAATCATGAAGGGGGAAATACACATTTCAACATCTCCCTGGCCAAGCTAGTGCGGGGTGATAATTGCCTGCAAAACTCCATAGGCCGCAGCCGACCCCTCCCCTGTATGCATATATAGATAGATAGATAGTTTATTGGTTTCCACAATATCTCATTTTACAAAGAGTGTAACAACATATTTAAAATGATTATTTTGTACATATACATACAATACCGGTACACACTATTCAGAATATTGTCCATTAAGTTTAACCTAAGAGATACAGTGGCGGAGCCTATGGAAAAGCAGAGCTTGTTGTGGATAGGCTCCTTAAACTAAACATGACATAATTAACTAAAGTAAAGTTTATAAAATACAAATACACGCTAAAACAGGGAAAGGGAGATTACAGGGATACATGAACCGATACTCACAGTTAACTACAAAAGACAAGGAAAAGGGAAGGGAATATATCTGCAGCTTATTGAAACAATATTACAATATAGTTTGTTCTCCATATGAGTATATTATAAACATAGTTGGTATGGTCATACCGTTTATAGTTACTCATTGTAATGAACATAAGTATACAGTTTGGAGACAAGAATAGTCAAGAATCAGGAATGACAATATGTATTCAAATAATAACTTTTCAATTTTCTTCTGAATACATGTACACTTACAGACCTTTTAATCACAGAATCGAGAGAATTCCAGAACTTAGGACCTGTATATATTAAGGTATTTTGAGCAAAGCTTGTTCTCGTTCTAGGAAGGTGATAGGAAAACGCTTGTCGGGTAGAATATTCGTGGACTTGATTTCTTTTCTTAAACAAATAAGATTGTGCCTGGGGCAGTTCGTTGTTATTCAGCTGAAACATGAGGCAGCCTAATTGTAAATTAAAAATATCCCGAACTCTCAGTACTTTAGTATTAAAGACAAAGAGGGCTCGAGTGAGTACGAATAGGTACATTGCAAATTGTTCGTTATTGCTCTTTTTTGAACAACCAGGATTTTGTCCAGTTGAAGTTTCAATGA